>JAVKOQ010000148.1:92500-137170 GCA_031835245.1 Balamuthia mandrillaris | reverse complement strand
TTCTTATTGGTAATCAAGGCGTGGGCAAAAACAAGGTTTTCATTCCTCTTCCGTTCTATCTCTATTTCCTTCGCTATCCTTTGTTCTCTCTTTCTTACTTCACTTGTCCTATATTGGCGATATGATACAGTTGGTAGACCGAATGTTGGAGCTGCTGCAAGCAGAAAGAGAATACATCCAACTGCACAGAGACACCACCGTTCAGTCTCTAACCTCGTTTCCTTCTCTCAGGGAAGGTGTTGTAATATGGCAGGACTCTCCGCTTGTAAGAGCAGTTCAAGAAGGTCGTGTCTTAGTTGTGGTACGTTAAATCTCCCCCTCCCCTCTCTTTTCTCTCCCTGATTCTCACCCCCTGATAAAATCTCATTATTTCTGTCTTATTAAATACAGGATGAAGCAGATAAAGCTCCATTAGAGGTTGTTTGTATCCTGAAAGGTTTAGTAGAAGATGGAGAGATGCTTCTCTCTGACGGAAGAAGAATCCTTTCTCCCCCTGCTAATGGTGACTACCGCTCATCAACCAATAATTCCTCGAACGAGTCCATTCTATTCATTCATCCGAACTTTCGCATGATTGCGCTTGCGAACAGGTTTTTGTTATCTTACTCTTCCCTATTGCTTTCTCGCTCACCTTGTTTTTGTCATTACCATAGACCCGGGTTTCCATTCTTAGGCAACGACTTCTTCCGTGAGATTGGTGACTGCTTTAGTTGGTTTGTTATTTCTTTTGCCTTCGTTTTTTCCTCTCTCCTTTCTCATTCTTCTTCTTTCTTTCACTTTCTCTCATTCCCAAAACAGTCACGCTATCGACAATCCAGATGTTGCGTCAGAGATAGCACTTCTAAAGGCTTACGCACCCAACGTCCCTCCTCTGCTCTTACGCCGATTGACCGCTCTTTTCTCCGACTTAAGACATTCTGTGGAAGGAGGTCTTCTCACTTATCCTTACTCCACGCGAGAATTGGTCAATCTCGTTCGCCACTTGCAACTCTATCAATCCAAGGACTCGCTCGTTGAGACTTTGGAAAATGTTTTCTCCTTCGATGCCTTCGATCCAGCACTAAGAGAACATTTGATGCAAATCTTTCACAAACACGGCATCCCGTTGAAGAGTAGTTCTACGTCCTCGTCTTCTTTGCGCTTTGCTATAGAACTAGGAGGAGAAAGGAAACTTCCGGGTGCTGTATTGAGCGAAAGATGGCGCTTCCGAAAAGACCACTATTATGGCTCTGGGCTGACGTGTAGGCACCTGGCTAGGATACAGTTGGATGGGGACAAATTTTGGACGTGGAACGAGCTTCCTTCCTTTGAACTTCGTACGAGGAAAGAGAGCCGAGTGCACACTTTTTCAGAAAAGAAGTACGAGTGGATGGTTCCAACTCAAGGTTAGGATCTGTTGAACATTCAATTTTGCTGTTTGCTTTTTGTTAACTTCTTTCGCTTTGTATTTTTATTTTCTTTATCTTTATCTTTATCTTTTTCTTTTTCTTTTGTGTTTTAACAATGTTTGTTTCACAAAAATGAAGGTCGTGTGATAGATATGTGTGCTCTGGCTGATCGTTCTTTACACCTCTTGATCGACCTTCCCTTTTCTATTCACAGGTATCATCTCTTCTATTCACGTCTTTCTTTACCTATGTTTGTAACGATCTCTTTTCCCATTGTCAAATTGAAGCTATGATCCTCGTCATGAAAGCTATCAAGTCTTTGATCTATCAGAGCATCTTCCGTTCTTCTCAGCTTCCTCGGGACGCGTGACCCTCACAGCATTGCCTTGTTCCGGTCGACTGTTGCTTCATTTGGCTCATTTTAGAGTCCTTCTTCTTATAGACCCTAAAAGAAGAACAGCTACTCCTATCAGCGTTCCTTTCGCATCTTCTTCTTCTTCGTCTTCCTCCTCTTCTTCTTCTTCTTTAACAAGAGAAAAAGAAGAAGAAGAAGAACCTGTTGTGATACCGAACAAACAGTTCTCGTTGTTTGGAACGAAGCTATATTTAGTGGCAGGCAGAACCTTTCGTGCAGGACTGAATTTCGCTCCCTCTGTCCCTTCTTTTTCATCTTTGGCTTCTTCAGCTTTGGAAATGATTTCTCTTCAAGATTATTGCACAGAGACAAACGGTGATGAAGTGCTCATCTTCTTTGCCAAAGGAGGCAGTTGTCTCGTGGAAATGAATCTCAACAAAGGTTACTCTGACGTATTTCATCTCTCCTCTGCTTCTTCGACATCTTCATCCCTTTGGAATGTTGCTATTTCTCGACTCTTCATTCTCTCAAGTAACGTTTGGACGATCAACGACACGAACAACAACTTGCTTTTCTTAGTCAATCAGAGCTCGAGATCCTCATGTTCTTCATCTCCTTCTTCGGCTTCATCTCCTTCTACCAAAGTTCTGTATCCAGTTCAGCGTTTCATGAAACATGAAACGGTGCCATTCTCTCCAGCAACTATACCACCAACGCTTGATTACAACTTTATGATACAAACGAGGGTAGGAGAACATGTGCTTGCTTCTGCCGATGCTTCTTCGTTTCATGCTCACTTTCTTCATTCTGCTGCCGATCAAGAACGAAGAAACAGTGAAGAGAAAGACGATCTCTCTTCCATCTTCATCTCTCCATCGCAACAAAACGCATTCGAGATGCAAGTCTTTTCCGTTCCTCGTCTTCTTGAAAAAGAGGAAGACAACAACAACCTTGTCAACGAGCAAACTTTATACCTTCAACACTCTCACCAACTAATGAGCGTCGTTCGTGATAAAAAGAAAAAATCTGCTTTCGTCATTGAAGTGGTAGATTTGGAACGGCACACGATTCGACCTATTCGATGCATGTCTTTTGCTTCACTTGTAACCGCAACAAACGATAGCGATAACAACGAGAAACCTACGGACGTTATCAACACCAGTTTTTCGTCTATCCTGAACGAAGACAAAGAACAATTGGAGACTATGATACGAGACGAAAAGAACAGTCGTACATCGTCCATTTTATCACATTTACGTCGCTCTCGAGAATGGGAACGACGTCGCTCGAACATTCACGCAGACTCTTCCTCCATTCTTAAGATGGTAGAGTTTCGAAGCGTCATTCATAACACTTCTTCAACGAACAAAATTGAAGAAGACGATGAAAAAGGAGACGTGGCCATATTACAAGCGAACGGCAACATCACAATCCTGCAAATGGACTCTTCTTCCTTGCGAGACAGTCTTGAGGAATGGAAAAGTATGACTCGTACAACGGCAGATGATTCAACAGCACTCGACATTCAATACAATGGAAAAGAAGCCAAAAGACCAAAACATGGAAAGATAGACAAGACCAACGCAGAACATCATGGAGGTAATACTTGGGCTGGAGGCACCGGAGGAAGGGATACTGCTGGATTGGGAGGCAAAGGGGGACCCTACAGGAGAGATAGTGGAAGTAAAAGTGGGGTTAGACAATTGTCGGATGAGGAAAAGAGAGCGGTTAGCGAGGATGTGAAGAAGGCTGCAAAAGAGATGGCTAGGGTATGTCTCTTCTGCTACCCGCTTCCTTCATCTTCCCATTTCTTTTCTCTCTCTCTCTCCTGCACTGTTTCCTATCTCATTTTGTTCCTGTCGTTTGGTTTCTAGAAAGCATTGAAGGAACGACTGCAAGAAATAGAGATGACAGGCTATGAAGCTGAATTGTACGAAACCTATCTGGAAGCTGTTCGCCCGCAAATAACGCAGCTTCGCATGGTGCTGCAAGGCGTAGAAGCTCGTGGCAAAGAACGCTCTTGGCTAAAACTGAAAACATCTGGCGATCTCGATGACTTGTATATCTGGCTTTTCTTTCTTGCTCTTGTCTTTCTTGCTGCATTTCTAACTCCGATGTAATTTCCGCTTTGTAGGCGATTAGTGGAAGGAATAACAGGAGAGAAGACTATCTACAAACAAAGAGGAGAGCAACAGCCGCAACCAGGTGCCCTCCAACAAAAGCCCAAGCGCCTTCGCTTCGTGATGGACGTCAGCGCCAGCATGTACCGCTTCAACTCTCAGGACCGTCGTTTGGAGCGTCTGCTGGAGACGGTCGTCATGATCATGGAAGGCTTGCATGGCTTTCATGACAAATATAGCTACTCTATTGTGGGACATAGTGGTGACTCTCCTGAAATACTGTTTGTGGACTATGGAAAACCGCCACTAACTCGCAAGCAACGATTGGATGTGTTGAAGAAGATGCACGCTCATGCTGAGTACTGCTCTAGTGGTAAAGTTTCTGTCTTTATCGCCTGTCTCTCTCAGTTTGCCTTATTTATGTTTTTTTTTTTTCAAAATAGGCGACCATACATTAGAGGCAACGGAAGCCGCGGTACGAAATGTAAAGGAGCAAGAAGGAGATGAGTACTATGTCTTCGTATTAAGCGACGCCAACCTCGCACGATACGAGCTGGACGCAACCGCATTGATGCGCGCTATGAGCAGCGTGCCCGAGGTACAATGCTATCTCATCTTCATCGCCTCGCTTTCGGATGAGGCGGAGAGGATGAAGAGCCGCCTGCCGGTGGGTCGCTCCTACGTCTGCCTGGACACTTCCAAACTCCCCGCCACCTTCAAGCAGATCTTCACCTCTCAATTCTCTGCTCGTTTTTGAGAGGGGCGTTTCTTCCAACTCAATAAAAACGGACTATAAATGTGAGGAAGAACAGACGGTAGATTGCGTTGATGTCTTCAACCGGCGCTGGCGCTCATTTTTCTTTGGCAAGGAAAGAGAGAAGGAAGAGGAGCGCAGGCTGGGGGATGGTGGTACGGAGCGCATGCTGAAAGGTGGTGCCTTGTGCACAGACGCAGAAGGTTGTACGGTGTGCATGGGGGCTGAACTTCGCCAAGTGCCTCAGGAATGGCCTTATCTAAACTGTGATACGGCCAAGTGTTGATTGCTGTATGGCCTCTTATCCAAGGAGTCGTTTTTGTTTTAACTGAAACTTATACACCTTGACCCCAGGGGATGTGTGGTTTGTTTGATTTAAACACATGAGATACCGCTTCAGACTTGGTTTTTCTTTTCTTTTCCTAGCGGTTCTAAAAGCACTCATCTGCTGATTTTAATATTCACAGGAGCAGAGAAACAAGGCCTACCAGAACAAACGTAACTTTCTTTCTCGTTTTTGTTTAGGTTTGGCTGTTCTTATCTTTTGGTTGTTTGTCGTTTGCTTTATGCTCTGATTTTTTAGGCTGGGTACCACTCACGTAAAAAGTATTCCGTGAGTGGCTCTATTGTCTTGCATACTTGTTCTCTCGATTCCAGATCACTCTTTTGCCACTCTTGTGCTAGATCGTCACCTGAGTGTTAACGAGGCAACACCACTGTATACAGGAAATTTTATAAATTACAAATAAAAGTTATAACCAGTCTTATGTGGAACGAAATGTGAGGAAGAACAGACGGTAGATTGAGTTGATGTCCGCTGGAGAAACCGCTGCACTCCAAACCATTTTCACGCTGATCTCCTGGACTATCGCCTCCTGCTGCTTGCGCGATGTCATCCGTTGTTTCTTCTCCTCCACGCCCAGCCGAAGCACGTTGTCTCTTTCTTCGATGGAAGCGGAAACGAAGAAGCCCTTGGAAGGTGGATACTTTCGAGAATAGAGGTTGTGCAGCCGCTTCAACAAACCAAAGAGATGGTCACAGATGTTGACCTCCTTCCTCACTGTCAGTCGCTCATGCCTCTGCAATAACAACTGAATGGCTCGCTTCACCTCTTCCTCTTCTTCGTCTTCGTTGTTGTGGTGGTGGTTGAAGTTGTCTTCTGTGTTGTCGTCCTCATTTGAAGAAGAGAGGCGAAACCGAAGGAGAGAGGAAACGTCATGAAGGACGTTCAGTATCTCTCTCGGTCGACCAAAACGAAAGAACTGCTTCCTCGTCACCCTCACGCGGATCCAAAGCGTTGGGGGCAAAAGCGCCGCTGATGTAGCGAGTGCATCGGTCGCGAGCGGGAAGGCTTCCTCCTCCGGACGTGAGCGACTGCCACTCTTGTTGTGGCTGTGTTTCTCTTTGTGGATATATTCATACATTCAATTCAGCAAGAAGAGAGTAATGTTTTTGTTTGTTTGTTAGTTGTGTGTCAGTGTTTATTTGCAAAGGAACCCCAAAAAAAAAAACAGAGCATAAATACCACCGGGCGTAAAGCAACGAGTTCTCCGTTTCTTCTTCTTTTGGGAGAGAAGAGAGTTCTCTTGTTCTTAGTTTTTCAAGAATAGGTTATTACCGTCGACAATTATCGTCAATTAATGTCGAAATTTGGACAGAAAAGAACGAGGAAAAGATGTGTCCACCGAAGAGGCGCTTTTCGCAATGGACACTTATTACGTATGTCGACAATATATTTAATGATCACCCGATTGGTTGGTTCTATATTAAAAGCCGAAAAGCAGTGAAATAAGATAAACGAGAAAACAGCAAGACTCTGCCTCTTTCAACTTTCTTCCTCATTGCTCTCTTTCTTCTTCTCTCACTCTTAGATTCTTTTCTCTCATCCGGCACTGACAAGAAAGACCAGCTAACAAAAAAATGGGTAAAGAAGAAAAGAAGGACAAGAAGGACAAGAAGGACAAGAAAGAAGATAAAAAGGACAAGAAGGACAAGAAAGAGGACAAGAAAGACAAAAAGGAGAAGAAAGAGGACAAGGGTAAGGACAAGAAGCAAGACAAAAAGGACAAAAAGGAAAAGAAGAAACTTAGCAAGAAGGACAAGAAGGACAAGAAACAAAAGAAGAAGACCGCCGTCGCTCACTACAACCTCGCCCCCTCTCAAGCCATCGCTGACAAATGTAATTTAGCTGCTTCCTCCTCGTCGTCTTCTACTTCTTCCGCAAGTAAACACGGCCAGCCCATCAAAACGGTGGCTGGTGCCGAGTGGAACGACGCCGGCAAAGCCCCTGGCCTTCAAATATGGCGCGTGGAGAACTTCAAGATCGTGCCTTGGCCCGCTGAGTACTATGGCTCCTTCTTTGACGGTGACTCCTACATCGTCCTTCACACGTACTCTCGTGGCGGATCGGCCCTCGGCTGGGATGTTCATTTCTGGCTGGGAGAGTCGACGTCGCAGGACGAGGCAGGCACGGCCGCCTACAAGACCGTCGAACTGGATGACGCTCTCGGCGGGGCTCCCGTTCAGCACCGTGAAGTGCAAGGCTTTGAGTCGGATCTCTTCTTGAGTTACTTTAGTGGTTCTTCTGCTTCGTCGTCTTCTTCCACTGCGGGAGTTGGTGCCATAACGATCCTTCATGGCGGAGTGGAGAGTGGCTTTCATCATGTGGAGCCAGAGAGTTACAGGCCGCGTTTGTTGCACATCAAGGGCAAACGCAACGTGCGAGTGGAGGAGGTGGAGGAGAGGGAGGCAGCCTCTTTGAATTCGGGTGACGCCTTCATCCTGGATGCCGGCCTGAAGCTGTGGGTGTGGCAAGGAAAGGCCAGCTCCGTGCAGGAGAGGGCCAAAGCCGGAGAGATTGCCAGAGCCATTCGAGACCAACGCGGTGGCAAGCCTCAGCTCAATATCATCTGTAAGTTTCTCTTCTGTTTTCTCTCTTACTCTCTTACTCTCTCCTCTCCTCTTCTTCCTTTCCTCTCCTCTCCTCTCCTCTTCTCTCCTCTCCTCTCTCTCCTCTCCTCTCCTCTCCTCTCCTCCTCTCCTCTCCTCTCTCTCCTCTCCTCTCCTCTCCTCTCCTCTCCTCTCCTCTCCTCTCTCCCTTTCTTCTCTTATTCTTTATTAAAAAAAACAGCGGAAGGAGACAATAATGCCGAGTTTTGGAGTTACATTGAAGGGGATGCCTCGCAAGTGCTTTCGGCTGAGGAAGGCGGCGACGACTTTGAGCACGAGCGCACAGCCAGCAATGTCAAGAAGCTCTTCAAGCTCTCCGACGCCAATGGCACGCTGACTTTCACCCAAGTGGCCTCTGGGAAGATCTCTCGCTCCCTGCTCGACAGCAACGATGCCTTCATCTTTGACACCGGCGCCGAGGTCTTTGCTTGGGTGGGCAAAGGAGCAAGCCCCACAGAGAGAACGCAGGCCCTGCAGCACGCCCAGATGTACCTGGACCAGAACGGAAGGCCGCCTTATCTGCCCATCAGTCGCATCTTTGAGGGAGGGGAGAATGAAGTCTTTAACGCTTCTTTTGATGCTTAAAGAAAACTTCTCCGCTCTTTTCTTTTGTTTGTAACACTTTTTTTTTTTAAAGGAAAGAGACAAAACTGTATTGGTTTGTTTGTTTGTTTTTACAAGTCATCGAGGTCATCACTGTCAGCATCCAGTTGTCCAATGTTGGTGCCAGGAAGGTTCGATGCCGTGGAGACGGCTCCTTTCCCTCCCTTCCTGCGCTTCCATTCGTTCCTCTTAAATACCAGCAAATGAATCAACGGAATATACACAATTCCAATCACGAACCACATGGAGATGATGATGATGGCGGCGAGAATGCCGAAGGCGGCCTCGGGGACGTCTCGAAGGGCGTTGATGGTGGCCACCCCTACAATGGTAGTACAGGTTAAGGCGTAGATGGCACCGCCGAGGTA
This sequence comes from Balamuthia mandrillaris, assembly GCA_031835245.1. Classification (NCBI taxonomy): domain Eukaryota; phylum Discosea; order Longamoebia; family Balamuthiidae; genus Balamuthia; species Balamuthia mandrillaris. Next base: position 128,633 of record JAVKOQ010000148.1, on the reverse strand, counting down.
ACGCGGCAGGGAGAAGATGGCCAGAACGGGGGTGAGGGCGATGGAGCTCGCCACGCCGACGATGAGTTGCACCGCGAAGATGATGAAGAGCACAATGAGCCATGGGGTGTCTGGATCTGACCGACATGTCCACTTGGGGTCCCACAGAACAGTGAGTGAATAGAGAAAACGAGAATACGAGAGAGAGAGAGAGAGAAAGGGAGGAAAACGAACGTGAGCATCGCCTTCACCAGCTTCCACCTCTTCGAGGACAACCTCTGGATGAGCTACTGCAGTCCAAATGACCAAATAAAGCACGTGCACAGCAAAACAAGAACCCAGTATCATCAAAGCCCTCAAAGGTCCGTACTCGATGTACAGCACTCCCTCCTCTTTCTTTGCTCTTCTCTGCAGCCATTGAATGAAGGTGGAGACTTGCATGGAGGCCAACCCTCCAAATACTAATGTGAAGACTAAAGAAGTCCAGGGACGGAACGCACAAATGGAGTCGTTCGGTTTGCCAATGTACAAGAAGTGCACAAAGCAGGCCAAGAACATGCCCACCAGCAAAGTCGTGTGGAAGGTGATGCTGGTGGACTTCACCGGGGCGTTGCGGTAGTTAAAGACCACGAAGCAGAAGATTACAAGGATGAGCAAGGCGGTAAGCATGGAGATGATAATGAGTACAATGGCGATGGTGTAGTCCCAATCCACGTAAACCACCTCGATGGGGTCGCTGTCGCTGATTACGGCGTCGGTTGTTTTGATGCGGCCGTCTAGTTTTACGTCCAGTGGTGAGTTGGCTTCCACAGAATCTACTATAATCTTTTTTGGAATAACAATAAAGAAAATGAGGGTTGAAGAGCGAGGAGAGAGAGCGAGAGAGAGAGAGAGAGAGAGAGAGAGAGAGAGAGTGTGTGTGTGTGTGTGTACGAGTAAGAAGAAGAATAAATACCTCTCGCAAGAAAGTGCTGAGAGTTCGCCTGTCAATTGAGTTCTCAACGATGGCATCAAAGTCATCACCACCAGTGGCCAAGAAGGTACCCGTTACAACGGAATAAACCTGTGAGTCTTGTACTTCGACCCAGGTTCTTCCTCTCTTTTTAGAAATCAAAGTAAATATAGAATGAAGAAAGAAGAGGATTAAAAACCAAACCAAAACACGAAGAAAGATGACTCTACGGCCAACTGGTTCGTTTGGATTCCACTCCAATTGTAGTCCTGATATTTGCAAGAATCTGCCCGTTCCATCCTTTTATGTCATCCATTCCATCAGCAGAGAATAGAGTGGGTGAGGGAGAGAGAGAGAGAGAGAGAGAGGGAGGGAGGGAGGGAGAGAGGGAGTGTGAAAGAAGGTCACAAAGAAAATTAAAGAACACGAATAGAACCTGTGTAAGATCATCAGCTACTGCAACGCTGTGCTCAAACGTTGCTCTGAGACCTGCACCTGTTATGCTGAATGCAAAAGCGTTCTCTTCTGCAAATTGAAAAGCCGTGAGAACATCTGAAAGTTTTATATTGCCGGCAGGCCATGATGCTCTTTTAAACGTTATGTTAAAATAACACATAGATTTCGGAGAGGAGCAGGAGGAGAAAGAAGAACAACAAGAAGAGGGGGAAGATTGCATACCGGATGCCCCCGCCATTGTAAAATCCAATGTCAGTGCCAGCGGCTCTGCGAATGGAATCCGCAAAGAAGTTTCCCATATGACACTCGCCAGATCTGCAAGGGCCACGCTCTCCCACCATGTCATTCAGAGTTGATCCAATAACCTATTTGTTGGTCGTTTGAATAATGAAGAAGAACATGACGCTGTTATCATGGTTTTCACAAACGAAGATGAAGAAGGATAACATACCCTAGAAGAGCTTGCAACGGTCTGTTGGTAACGCTCTTCTATGATGACTTGGAGCGTTGGATCTTCCTCAATTCTCGAACCCAACCACTTAGATTCACCAATCCATCTGTGAGAGTGAGAGGACAAGATTATATTCAGCTTTTGATTTCTTTGAGAGCAGAGCGAGCGCAAGAGAGAGAGAAGAGAGAGAGAAGAGAGAGAGAGAGAAGAAAAAGAAAGAGAGAGAGAGTACGTGAGGAGGTGTCCACTCGAATCAAATTCCATATCAAGCACGCCGAGTCGCTTTCCAAAGGTACCAGTGCCTACAATTAAGTAATCAGTGCCCCACGGTGTTCGCTGAACATCTGGATACGCAGCTACTACACCATCTGTTCTGTTATCGTTGCCTGCATTTCACCAAACATGAGTGTTTTTAGATAGATAGATAGAGAGAGAGAGAGAGAGAGAGAGAGAGAGAGAGAGAGAGAGAGGTACTATAAAGATTGTCCGCAACGATGTACACATCAACGCCGTAAACTGTTTTGGTCAGTTTAGGGAGCAATGATGGCTCCGAAACAGCCACAACAATGATGTTTACTGGATGAGAGGGAAGGCTGTTAGACCCTTACAATTAAAGAAAGAAAATGAGAATGGAAAAGATGAAAAGTACCTCCATTATCCAACATTTTGCCCACTGCTTTACGTACGCCGTTAATGGCAGGAATGATGGTAAGGTTACCACTATCTTTTATTTCGCTCAAGAAGTTATCTCCAACGAAACTGGTGAAACCAACCTTTGCTCCTCCTCCCAGAGGGAGTTCAACGAATGGAACGATGTCCTTCAACCTATTTTCCTTTTTGACGTTCATGTTGGAGCTGACGAATTTCATGCTCGAACCATCAATGAAGTCGGATAGCTGAACCAAAAAGATGGTAAGCAGAGAGAAGCGAGAATTGCATAACCAGAGCAGTAAAACAGGCGAGCGGGAGAGGAAAAAAACATAGAGTGAAGTGGGGAGAGAGATGTGGAGGGAAAAGAACTTACTGTCTCAATGCCGGAAAAAAATTCACGCTGGTCCAGTGCAAACGCCATGTACCCTTTTGTTGTTATCGGTTTGTGTTGATTGCAAGAGAGAGAGAGAGAGAGAGAGAGAGAGAGAGAGAGAGAGAGCTGAAACTAACCCATAGCCTCGTAATACTCCTTTAAGTCCAGACCATCAAATTCGTTAAAAAACACAGAACCCTGGAAGAGTTGCCCGACATCCACCAGGAGCACGTTACCATGAGCAGAGCTGTTTCGAATGGATTGGATATATGTCATCCTTCTCGCAATGCCACCAGCACAAGCATCCGCTGTTGTTCATATAAAAACAAAAACGACATTTCGTTTCAACAAAACAAAACAAAAAGAACCAGTAGAGGAAATGAGAGCTCGACAACATATGACAACCACAACCACAACCACAACCACAACCACAACCACAACCACAACCACAACCACAACCACAACCACAACCACAACCACAACCACAACCACAACCACAACCACAACCACAACCACAACCACAACCACAACCACAACCACAACCACAACCACAACCACAACCACAACCACAACCACAACCACAACCACAAACACAACCACAACCACAACCACAACCAGAAGGAAAAGGAATAAACGAAAGCGAGAGAGAAAACAAAAGAATGAAAGAGAAAGAAAGAAAGAAAACAACAAAACGGGGAAATAAAAAATGACGAACCCTCATCGGGAGGGCACGGAGCATCATTCTCGTCCACGGGCAAGACCTGGGCAAACGTTGCTCCCGTGTGAAGCAGGGTTACTTCCACTCCTTTTTGTAGTTTCATTATTTGCGTTACTTAACAGACCCAGCTAGCATGGAGCAGGACAAAACAAAAAACAAACCGGCAGCCTCCCATGGAATGCAAGCCAACGAGAAAAAGACGCAAGCCAAGAGGGTGACCGCAACGAACTTCATCAAGTTAGGTTCCGGTTATGTATTCGCGTGTTTCAACCGTGAAGGGATGTTTCTTCTTTGTTGTTGTTTGTTGTGAATTGTTGTTTGAACTGCAAAGACTCTCTCTCTCTCTCCCTCCCCCGTAACCGAAAAACAGCGTCGGTTTTTTTTTTCCACGTGAAAAAACCGAATGCCTCTATCCTGGCCGTTGCGCGAGGCTTATTTCTCTCTTTTTGATGACACACCCGCGGCCGAAACCTTTCCGCTCGGTTTACCGGGTGTGCTTTTTATCCTTGGTGTCTTTCTTTTTCGCTGCCTTAAGGGACACCTTAATCGTAATTCATATTCCATAAAAAGATAATAGTGACTAACTTATACCATAAAAGGAGATGCAGGTCGGCTTCCGGTGAGGTTTCCACGGTAACCGGAGCCCAAAAGCGGCTGTTGCTATGGATATTATCTGATCACAAATATTTTTTACGTAGTCGATCTGTAGATTAGATTGTCTCTACCATAAGCTGTTATATTATGTTGGTGGCGAACATATTATATGAGGATGGTCCTCCAAGGTCGACACGAAATTTTTTCAGTCTTTTTTGAGAACAGAGTAGAAGGCCTCTTGGGAGAGCTCGACGTTGCCCACGGTTTTCATGCGTTTCTTGCCCTCTTTCTGCTTTTCCAGCAGCTTTCTCTTCCTCGTTATGTCACCGCCATAACATTTTGCTGTGACATCCTTACGGAAGGCCGCCAATCTTTTTTTAAAATAAAAATAGGTCGGAGAAGAGCGAAGAAGAAAAGAGAATGTAAGCACAAAAAAATCGCAAAGAGAAGAAACGGAAAGAGGGAGAAGTACGTTTCACGAGCAAGCACTTTGTTGCCAACTGCCACTTGAATCGATAACATAAACATTTGTCTGTTGATTTTTTTAAATCATAGGTATTATTATTGAGAGAGAGAGAGAGAGAGAGAGAGAAGAGACGAAACCTTTTGAGAACGTTTTTTAATCTCAACGTTAGACTTTTGCCCTCCACGAAAGCCTTTTCCTTTGGGGCAATCATGGCCAGAGCTTCTACTTCTTTTGCATTTATCAAAACTTTCAACTGCAAATTTAAGAGGTAGAATGCTAGGGTTAGCAAGAGCAACAAACGGAGGAAAGAGAGGGAGAGGCACAAGAATGAGAAACCTTGACGAGATCAGATTCAATGTATCCAGATTCCTCGTAGTCCAAGGTGGCATAGCCAGATGTTATCGATTTGAGTTTATCGTTAAAGTCCGAAATGATCTCCATCAATGGAATTGTGTATTTCAAAAATACTCTGTTCTCTGCAATGTACGAAAGTTCCTTTTGTTCTCCTCTTCGATCCTTTTTTTTTTTTGAAATGATTGTAAGTTTAAATTGTCTCATTTCTCTTAGTCTCTCTCTCTCTCTTTCTTTCTTCTTATTTTCTCTCTTTGTGGAATGCAAACCATGCAAAGCTTCAAGACACCAGCCATGTGATTCATGGGAGTGATAATTCGTGCCTCCACAACAGGCTCTCGACAGCTCAACAAGTCGCTTTCGTCGGGAAAGTCTGATGGCTTGCTTATCAACATCGTCTCTCCTTCCTTCGTCGTTACTATAAGAGTGTAGTATTACGAGGTGAGTTAAAACACTAGCAAGGATAACACAGAAAAAGAGAAAGGTAAAACATATTAGCAGTGAGCGAGAGATAGAGAGGGAGTGAGAGAGAGAGAGAGAGAGAGAGAGAGAGAGAGAGCGGAAGAGAGAGAGAGCGCGCGCGCGAGAGCGATAGAGAAGTACTTTCAAATGGGACTGTTGGAGCTGTCGCAATGACTGTCATGTTGTACTCCTATGTTATTACGATAGCATAACGAACATTAACTCGAGATTATAACGGGGTACAATTCTGATTACCTGCTCTAACCGTTCCAAAAAGACCTCCATGTGAAGCAATCCCAAAAAGCCACAACGATACCCCATTCCTAACGCATCACTACCAAACAGAAAACATCGATGTAAGTAGCTTACAAAAAAAATGGATGGAGCTTGGATAAGAAACCTGTTTTCACGCTGGTAGCTTGTACCAGCATCGGTTAACACCAGTTTTTCAACCGCATCACGAAGTTTCTCCACTGATTCGCCATCAGAAGGATATAACCCTGCAAATACCTGCACCGAAATAAAAAAATGTTGAGTGAGGTAATAACAAAACAAAGAAGAAAAGGAAAAGTAGGCACCATTTGCTTGGCTGGTTTGAATCCAGGAAGTCTTTCTACTGGCTTACCCTCAAGATGGAACGTGTCGCCCACGCGTGCTTCCGCAGTTGTCTTCATCGCAGGGATCACCCAACCAACTTGCCCCGTGTACAATCCATTTGTAATCGTCTATTTTCAACAAAAAAAATGACAAAATCGGCAACAGACTCAAAAAAGAATGAGCGATATTGAAGAAGAACAAGAAGAGAAGTGACGTCTGACCCTTTCGGGATATAAGAAACCTAATTGCTCCACCTCGTAACTTTGATTTGTAGAAGCAGCAACGATTCTGTCACCTGTCGCAGGAGCAAGAATGGACAAAAGTGAGGAGAGAGAGAGAGAGAGAGAGAGAGAGAGAGAGAGAGAGAGAGAGTGCGAGCAAGCGAGCAAGGTACCTTTCTTCAATTGACCATCGACCACTTTGATGAGACAAATAACTCCAAAGTAGCTATCAAACCAGCTATCAAAGAGCAACGCTCGAAATGGGTTCTTTGCATTGTTTTGTGGGCTTTGAAAATAATAAAACAAAAGCGCAAAAGGTGAGACACCAAACAAAAGAAATGATATAGCAGAGAGGAAGAGAGAGAGAGAGAGAGAGAGAGAGAGAGAGAGAGGGACCTGGGAATACGCAATACAATAGCTTCCAAGATTTCATTCAAGCCAATACCAGACTTGCCAGAGGCATGCAAGATTTCAGACTCCTCAAAGCCCATGTTGCAAAGCTCCTGCGTGCTGGCCGGTATGTTAGCGGTAGGCAAGTCGATCTTGTTGAGCACTGGGATGATGTGGAGATTGGCATTGAAGGCGAGAAAGAAATTGGCCTATCGTTCAACAAAAACAACGCAAACGCAAACACATGAAGAGGAATAAGCAACGAAATAATGGAGAGCAAAAATAATAAAAATGGACCATATAGAAGAGCATACCATGGTTTGAGCTTGCACGCCTTGAGTCGCGTCCACCAATAAAATGGCTCCTTGACAGGCGGCCATGGACCGTGACACTTCATACGTAAAGTCCACATGTCCCTGTTTGTTGTTGGAATTAGCGTGCTCTTTTTTTCTCTCTCTTTATTGTTTCTCACTTTCTCTCTCTTTCTTTCTCTCTCTCTCTCTCTCTCTCTCTCCGGCAAAAACAGGCGTACGGGAGTGTCGATGAGGTTCAACAAGTACTCCTTGCCCTGATAGCGATGGATGAGCGAAGCCGTCTGCGCCTTGACCGTGATGCCTCGCTCCCGCTCCACCTGCAGCTTGTCCAGGTAGACCACCTGCTGCTCCTTGCTCTCGCTGCCCAAAGGCTTGAGGGTGCCCGTGTGTCGCATGAGGCTGCTGCTCATGGTGGTCTTGCCATGGTCTATGTGCGAGATGATGCAAAAGTTCCGAACCAGATCGGGTGTGAAACGAGACAAGTCCACTGGCTATTCAATGTAGTGGTGATGAGGAAAAGAGAGATAAGAAGAGAAGAGAAGAGAAGGAAGAGAGAGAGAGAGAGAGAGAGAGAGAGAGAGAGAGAGAGACCTCGGCGGAAGGTTGTTGAGAGTAAGACCGTAGAGGAGAGAAGAACCGAAGAAACCGATCTGGCGCAGCGCTCCATAGCATGCTCTGGCGAGAGGAGGCAGGAGGGCCATGAGAGCGACCGACCAAAGGCGAAAAGCTGGAGCTTGACCGAGCGTGTCCCGAGTGGCGAGGTGCAGAAGCAGAAGAATACGCAACAGGAGAGTTGAGAGAATCTCCGTGAGCCCGCCAGTGAGTGGGAAGGGCAGCGGTTGTGGTTGCGGCTCGGTAATATTTTGGAATGCATGGCATCATAGAATTCTTCGGACAAAATAGACAACCGTTGGGCGGCATAGGCCCCTTGAAGGAAGGAAGCGACAAAGCGCTTCTCATCTTTTGCTTTCTTTTTTTCTTCGTGTACGATCAATCGTCGCCAAAAACAGATCAACCAACAAAAATTCAAAAAACTGTCCAATAGGAGAATGAGTTACCTACTGAAACCCTCGAGCATCTCTTGGTTTCGCGACAGCCATCCTCATCCTTCTCTTTTCCCCCTTTTTTTTTCCCCTTACTTATTACCTCAGCGTCCAAGGCCCTCCCCGCAAAAGGAAGCAAGAAGTGTATCCTGTCAGAGCGGTTTTCCTCTGAGTAGTGCAGCATGCCCGGTGTCAAGGTTCTTCGTAACTGTATGTTATTCCCCTTGCCTCCCCCCTCTTTTTTTTCTCCTTCTTTATCCCTCAGGGGAGTTGGTGATTGATGTTGGAGGCATTGATGATTGATTGCTTGTGTGTTTTCGTTTACAGACAGCAAAACTTTCAAGCAGCCTCGTCGTCCCTTTGACAAGGAACGTCTCGATGCTGAGCTTAAGCTCGTAGGAGAGTTTGGCCTCAGGAACAAGAGAGAGGTGTGGCGCGTGGCCTTGACTTTGGCCAAGTGCCGTAAGAGGGCTCGTGAGCTGCTCACCCTCCCCGAGAAGGACACAAGGAGATTGTTCGAGGGTGCTGCTCTCCTGCGTAACCTTCACCGCCTCGGCGTCCTCGAAGAACACAAAGACAAGCTCGATTACGTCCTTTCCCTCAGGATTGAGGACTTTTTGGAGCGCCGTCTCCAGACCCAAGTCTTCAAGCTTGGTCTCGCCAAATCCATCCATCACGCCCGTGTTCTTATTCGCCAGAGACACATTCGGTAAGACTTTTTTTAAATTTGTTTCTTCCAATTGCGTAAATCACTTACTTTCCCCTCTCTTTTTAGTGTTGGCAAGCAAGTTGTCGACATCCCCTCCTTCATGGTGCGAGTGCAGAGCCAGAAACACATTGACTTTGCCTTGACCAGCCCCCTCGGTGGCGGCAGGCCTGGCCGCGTCAAGAGAAAGAGGATGAAGTCCGGAAGCGCCGGTGGTGAAGGCGAGGATGAGGAAGTTGAACTCTAAATTAACACTGGACCCTTTTCTTTGGCAACAAAATGTTTTAAAAAGGAGCATGCTGGCCTCCCCTCGAGACCCCAAAACAGTTTGATACCCAACAATACACTTCTTGTTTTCTGGAACTCTTTCTTTATTCTCCTTTTCTTTGTTCATCTTCTTTTTGTTTGTTACTCGCTCCTCCTGTTTCTTCGTCTTCGTCTTCTGCTTCTTCGATCTCCGTTTCCTTGGTCTCAGTTTGTCCAGGGTGATGTAACGGAGGAGCAAACGGAGAAGCAAGTGTTGACCTTCTGGTGCTAGACAGTTCTTTCATTTCCACCGAGCGGGAAGAAGGACCAGCTAACAACGTCTTTCTGCTTCTCCTTCGCACTCGTTTCGTTTCCTCTCCCTTTTGATATGTGTCGACTGTACTGTCTTCCTCTTCTTCCTCCTCCATTGCACTTTCTGTTTGTGCTTCTGTGGGACAACGAACTGCTGCTTCACCTTCTTTGTCAAGGCTTTCTTCAACATCTTCTTCATCATCTTCATCTTCTTCATCTTTTACTTCTTGCACGGAAGACGAGGAGAGAACGGTATCCATGTAGACTTTCGCTTTGGCCCACAACCAGATGGACCGTTGCCTTAGCCACCGGTTTCTCTTCAACAGTTTGAAGATGTATCCTTTCTTCCAGGTTCCTCTTCTCACTGTTAGAAAATGTTACCCAAATAAAATGAAAAGATACAAGAGAAAGAATAAACAGGCGGACATGGAGTACCGAAAAGGGGAGCAAAGAGGTGGAAGATAAGAAGCAGCATGACGACAAAGAGAAAGACAGCCTCCGGATCCTCCCACATCGTATCCCATTTTGAGTAAGTCCTTGTTATTCATCGTCACGTTTTTGTCCATGCAATGGAGAGAGAGAGAGAGAGAGAGAGAGAGAGAGAGAGAGAGAGAGAGAGAACGAGAGAGAGAGGGAGAGAGAGAAACAAAGTACCATTCTCCTTTGTAACACACTTTTCCATCCCGCGGGTCGACCACCCCGTCCTCACAAACAAGACACCTATGTTGAATGCACGACAAACCTGGCCCACACATATCCACTCCTGCAAACATGGAAAAAAGAAAAAAAAAGCTTTGGGGTTCCGCAACAACGAAGAAAGAGAAACCAGATGAACGAGGAAAGGCTGTAGGTACCCCCACCAAAGGGACAAGGTTGACCGTAGAGAGGGGAAGAGGTTGAGCGCAGACAACGTCCGTTGTCGGAGCAGAATTCGTTCATTCCACAAAGATACCTCACGTCTTCATTGTTCTCCCAACTTCCAGGAATACACTCTCCACACTTTCGGTTTGTAGTTGCAAACAAAAACAGTTTAGAAGGCAAGAAGAGGACAAAAGCAGGAGACAAAAGAATGATAAGAGGGAGATGAGTACGGTGATAGGAGCGGATGCATTTCCATCGACATAGTAGGCGACTTGATCGAGCGGACAACCATAGTTTGAGATTTGCAGGTTGGCGCGACGAAGGAACGCGCGTTCGGTGGGTCCGTCGCACGCCCCATCCGGTGGATAAGGATGGGCTCCGGTTGATAATTTACATGAATCTTTTCCGTACCCTCCCACAATGAACAAACATAAATACACCGCTACATACCTACCAACCTCTTTCATTCCTTGCAATCCCTCCTGTTCTTGTTCTGTTTGTTTTTTTCATTCTGCTTTATACGTGTGTCGCTTCGTAGATTGGACCAACACACACATAGAGCAGCGTTACCAGCCATAAAAAGCAATGCCATTCATTCACGTTTGTTGTCGACACAGCCAAGTTCAGTTCGCGTCGACATTACTGACACGAAAATTCAAGTCGACATGGAGTGTTAAAAAAAAACGTAGCAGAAAAAGATGAACGTAGTTGTGGCAACGGAGGCCGCATCGGAGGCTTCAGCAGCAGCAGCGACAAATGCAACGACAACGCAAGCAAAGCCTGCACAACCATGCATAAAGATCCACAATTTTTCTGATGAGTTCATGGACACGCCGATTTACTTCCAGGTGACCTGCCTTCAGGACAGCTACTTGATTTGGATGGGGACCTCTCTCCCTCGCTTGGCCGACCTCTGCGTTGCCGTCCCCACTCGATACGTTCGTATTTATCTCTCTTTTCTTGTTCTTGTTCTGCTTTTGTTGTTCTTCGGCTTCTTTCCATTCTGAACGAAAATGCTGCTGCACCAGGATACACTTCCCTCTGCCTCTACTCTCTTGGGCGAAGGTTATGTCAGTGACTTTAGCAGCGTTCTTGCTCAGCGGTTAGGTATTTTTTCCACTTCTCTCTCTCTCTCTCTCTCTGCTCTCTCTCTGCTAAGCTTTTTTCCCACATCAGCAAAGAGGTTAAAAGGAATGGTCTTCATCAGCTGCAACACGGACCAGCGGTTCGCAGAGTTGGAGGTCTTTATGGAGAGACGGCTCGTTCAAGAGTTGAAAGCTCTTTCCATTCTCAAATGAACAATCCTCTCAACAAAAAAGTAAGTCTTTGTTTTTTGCTCATTAAACGTTAAATAATCTGTGTGAAGAGAGAGAGAAGAAGAAGAGAGAAGCAAAAGCGTTGTTGACTTTTGCGATCGAAGGAAGAAGAAGGAAGAAAAGTGGAACAGGGGAGCTTTCAGGATCCGATGACATACTCCACAAACTTGGACCAAACCGAGTCTTGTCTCTGGGGTCTCTTCTTAGGACCATAAATCTCAACGTCATACACACTGTTGTTGTTGGTCAGCAAACAAAAGCAAGCAAGCAACACGGAGAGCAAGAAAGAAGAAAGTAGGCCAGGAAGCAAGAAAGAACTAAAAAAAAAAAAACAAACCTGGAAGGCTTTCGTCTTTGAGATGCAGGATTAAGAGGCCGAGGAAAGTCGGTGGCGATGCTGCTCTCCAACATGGTGGAGCCGCCGAGGGCGGTGGTGACGCCGTTGGACTCCACCACGCCCACCATAAGGTTCCCTCCGATGATCTTTCCGTTCTTGCTCAGTGCCTTTTGTTTTTGCAAGTCTGTTTGATATCTTTTTTGTTGTTTTGGTTTTTAGTTTGCTGTCGAGAACGAGGAAGCTGAAAGATGAAGAAAGAGGGGGAGTACTGTATATGGATCCAGTTGCACTCGGCATTGTCTTTGTGATGACGCACGATCTCGCCGTAGTTTTGAAAATGTTTAAGTATGTAGGTGGTGAGCGAGGGAGAGAAGCCAAACACGGTGATCCAATTGCCTGTAAGTCCTCCTCCTTGTGCCTCTGCCTCCTCCTCGAAAAACGGTTCTTCTCGCAGCATTCTTCTGCACGTGAGCTTCAATGAGAAAAGAACAAAAACCAATGCGAAGAAGAGAGGTTTGCTTACGATTCACCAAAATAGGAGGGCGAATCTCCCTTTCTTCGAGTGCCAACAGGAGAGGTGAGTGCATCAGCACCAGCAGCGGTGGAAACGTCAGAAGGAGCTTTCACCCAATTGTAAAGGCTTTCCACCGGAGGAGCATTGCCAATGTCCATCGCACTGGTTCCTCTAAGCAAATTCGGGTTGTCAGAAAAGCACGAGAACACGAGAGAGAGAAAGAGAGAAGCAAAAGAACGAGATAACAGAGCAACTGCTTACTTTTCGACATAAGGAGAGGAGTCATCGTAGCCAGTGGACGCGCGAGTGCGAGAGAGCCCTCCGCCAGCGCTGCCGCCAACGGATCTATCCAATGGCTCTCCATAGCCACGAGCTCCGTAGCTGCTCTCGTAGAGGTCGCCATAGGCAGCGGCAGAGGACTGTGCAGCGCCGTAGCGGCTCGGAGAAGACGAGTAACTCGCGCCATAACTATTGATACATGTAAGAGAGAGAGAGAGAGGGAGAGAGAAGCAATGGAGAAGAAGAAGAGAGCATACCTCCGTGTGTCTTCAGAGGGTCCACCGCCACGAGAGGCTGTGTACTATGTAAATATAAAAACGGACGATTCCGTGAGAAATGAGAAAAGAGGAGTGAATAATAAAAACAAACGCACAGGAGTGGAGGGACCGAAAAGATGGGACTGCATCAACGTTTTACGTCCCGAAGGCATTTCTCCTGAGGAGAATAATACGGAAAAAAAAACGCAAAGTAGTGAGTGTAAGTTGTAGGTTTTGTTTACTCATCAACGGGTCTCAACCACCGCCAAACCCACGACAAAGAAAAGGAGGGAGAAGGAAGTACCTGAAGAAGCGCCGCCGCTGCCAGGGGGCCATACACCTGCTCCTGTGTCCATCTCTCTCTTCCTTCCTTCTTCACCCAATGCTTCTCTTCTTTGGTTTGTCTACAAAAATTGGCAAGGCGTTGGTTCGATTCTTACCCACCGCACGGCGATTGTTTTCAGGTCGACAAAAAGATGAGAGTTTTGTTTTGTCCGACTTGATGGAGTGGACGTTATGCGTTTTGTTGTACAATGTCAAGCGAGCGAGAGAGAGAGAGAGAGGGAGAGAGAGAGAGAGAGAGAGAGAGAGAGAGAGAGAGAAGGGGAGATAGAAAGATAACTATGTTTTGGGTTTACAATTTATTCTATTTGCTTCTGCAACACGATTTCAAAAAAATAAATACTTACAGCTTCCTCCATCCTTTCATTTCTGTACGTTTCTTTCTTCCTATTATCTCCGGAAATGGGGTTCACTTGGTCTCGGTCCTGTCCTCATCCTTGTAGTTGGGCAACCACCGGGTCTTCGGGTTGACCTGGATGCCCAAGAAGTGAGGATGGGTCTCCCAGCGGGTGGTCTCCAAGCGCAACTGACGGAAGCCCATGTAGACACCCAGGCTGCAAGCAAAGGTGAGCGGGACGATCAGCGGGATGACCTCCGGGGCGTACAAGTACTTCTTGATGTATTGGAAGGTGGTGAGTTTGTTCAAAGCAGAGCCGGACATGGTTGAAGTTCGGTAAGGGCGAATGTGTGCGTAGTGTGTGCTTTAAGCTTGTGTCTGCTCGAACGTTGTTTGTCGAAGAGGTGATGAGAATGAAAAATGAGACCTCTGGGTCGGCGGCTACTTTATATGTAGCGGGATGAAAGGGTGTAAGCGTCGGATTGGGCATACCAACAGAAATCTCTGGGAGTTTGCGTGTAAGACCTGACCAATCAGCGACGAGACGACTTGGTGATCAAGTCGCTCTCAGATCAATTATCGTCGACATGTCGGCAAATATTGATACATTTCGGTCGACTTGTCGACAGATATAATGGAAGGAAAACGAGAAAGAAAAGGAAGAAAAGAGAGGAAGAGGAGAACGCCGTGCAGTGAGGGGGAGGACTGAACAAAAAAAAAAATAGCAACAAGCGACAACAAACAAACAAAAAAAAAAGCTTGCGTACCTTTGCGATCGATGATGGGCAACGACACTTCTGCTGAGCAGAAGAAAGAGGAAGGTGAGGGCAATTCTTCCGGAGAGGAGCGCGGCGACGAACATGCGGAGGACGCCCATGCAGAAAATGGACAGCTGTCGACCGAAGCGGGCGGAGAGGAACCAAGCTATGACGATGAGGAGGAGGAGGATGAAGAAGAAATAGATGAGGAGGAGAGACGTTTGAGGGAGGAGGAGGAGCGATTGGAGCGAGAGCTGGAGGAGGAGGAGAGACGCTTGGAAGAGGAGGAGCGAAAATTGAGGGAGGAGGAGGAATTTGAATACGAGGATGAAGCGGAAGCGGAAGCGGAAGAAGTCGAAGAAGAAGATGCGGAAGAAGAGACACACCATGAGAATAACGTTGATGAAGAAAAGGTGGAAGAAAACCAAGAAGATGACATAGAAGAAGAGGAAGAAGCAAGATTGGAGAGAGAGTTAGTGGAGCAGGAAAGAATGTTAGAAGAGGAAGAGAAAAGACTGCAGCTGGAAGAACAAGAGGAAGACCAGGAAGAGGGAGAACAGGAACAAGAGCAAGAAGTAGTGGAGGAGCAAGAACCATACAGAGAAGAAGACGAAGAGGAGGAAGAGGCACGATTGGAGCGGGAATTTGCAAAGCAACAGAGAATGCTGGAAGAGGAGGAGAGAAGACTGCAACACGAAGCACAAAAAGATGAAGAAGGAAAGGAAGAACAACAAAACGATCACGACGAAGGAGAAGAAGAACAAGAAGAGGATGAGGAAGAAGCAAGATGGGAGAGAGAGCTAGCGGAGCAGGAAAGAATGTTGGAAGAGGAAGAGAAAAGACTGCAGCAGGAAGAACAAGAAGAAGAGCAACAGGAAGATCAAGAACAAGAACAGGAAGTTGAAGCAAAAGAAGAACAGCAGGAACACGAACGAGTGGAAGATCAAATAGAGCCAGAAGAGAAAGAGAAAACAAGTGACTTGTTTGAAGAGGAGGACCCATTATTCTCCATTGCCCAACGGACGGAACAACCAAAGACGAAGCCACAACAAACGTTCGCGCCAAAACGTTCACAAGAACCCCAAAAGAAGACAGAAGAGTCGAAATGGATGGTGGAGGACGAAGATAGCCTCTTTGGGAGTCGTTCTACTACTTCTTCTGCTTCTTCTTCCACCTCTGAACTGTGGAATGATCTTCTGGGAGACAGCGGCGAAGCGAAAGGTAAAAAAGAGAAGAGAAGGACTGCTTCCTTAAAGAAAAATGAATCGGCATCGTTGTTCCTATTCGAAGGAGAGGACAGCAGAAAAGAAAGCGAAGAAGAGCCAGAACAGAACTCACTTTTTGGAGCAATGGGAGACAAAGAAAAGGAAAAGGAAAAAGAAGGGGACCTGTTCGCAGAAGAAGGCTATGACGATAACAACGATGATGCTGGGGATAACGCTGATCTTCTCTTTGGTATAGGAACGAACGTAGTTCATCAACACCAACAACCGCTTTCAGCAAAGGAGGAGGAGGAGGAAGAAGATTTGTTCTCTGTTTCTTTCAAGCAGAAAAAAGGCCAAAAAGAAGTGGTAGAAGACGACTTTTGGTTGAGCGTTGGAAAGGAAAACGGAAGAAACTCTTCGAATCAAAGCGGCTATGAACCATTATTCGATGAAGAGGAATCAGAAAGAGTGAAAGAAGAGGACAAAGAAGAGGCGGAGAGCTATTTGGATGAAGAAGCAATGAGGTTATTGGAAGAGGAGGAGCGACTGAGGAAGGAAGCGGAAGAAGAGCAAAGAAGATTAGAAGAGGAAGAAAGAAGGCTCAATGAGGAAGAAGAGAGACTGAGAAGAGAGGAGGAAGAAGAACAAAGAAGATTAGAGAAGGAAGAACAAAGACTTAAAGAGGAAGAAGAATGGTTACTTAGAGAGGAAGAAGAAGCAGAAGAAGAACCGACGGAGGAAGTTGAAGAGAGAGAGAAAGATGAAATAGTCGATGCAGCAGTGGCAGAAAACGATGAAGCCGAAGAGCAACAACAATCCCCATCCTTTTCATCTTCTTCATCTCCTCTTTTCGGAGAAACTGAAGATCCGTTGTTCTCTACTTCCGCTCGCAATTCGAATAAGGGTGCAGCGGACGATCTCTTTGCATTTTTGGATAGCAGCAGTTCTCCTGCAGCAAGTACAAATGAAAGGAGGGCAAAAAGGAGACAGAGCCACAACACAGAAAGACAAAAGGCTGCGGCGAAATCTCAAGAACTGGAGAAGTTTCTCTTTGGTTCTTCCTCTTCTCTTTCTGGTGATGAAGACCTCTTCGGAAAATTTTCCGTTCCTTCTCGCAAAGAAGAAGAACAAGAGAAAGATGAAGCAAGAGAGGACACAGAAGAAGGGACGAAGGAGGAAGTGGTCGAAGCGCGAGAGATAGAGAATAGAGAAGAAGAGCCTGCTAACGAAGAGGAGCAAGAAGAATCAGATGAGGAGTTGCGTCTGCAAAATGAAGCCTTTGAAGCGGAGCAGCGCAGACTAGAAGAGGAGGAAAGAGCGTTGCAAGAAGAAGCGGAACGGTTGAGTAAGGAAGAGGAAGAAGAGCAAACAAGATTGGCTGAAGAAGAAAGAGCAATACAGGAAAAAATGGAAAGACAAAGACAGGAAGAAGAGCAAGCTAGAGCATTACAGGAAGAAGCGGAAATATTGAGGAAGGAAGAGGAGGAACAAGCAAGATTAGCTGAGGAGGAAAGGGTGTTGCAGGAAGAAATGGAAAGACTGAGAAAAGAAGAAGAAGAAGAGGAGCAAGCACGATTGGATGAAGAAGAGAGGTTGAGAAAGGAAGAGGAAGAAGAGCAAGCACGATTGGCTGAAGAAGAAAGAGCATTACAGGAAGAGATGGAGAGATTGAGAAAGGAAGAAGAAGAACAAGAGAGACTGGCTGAAGCACGGTTGGCTGAAGAAGAAAGAGCATTACAGGAAGAAATGGAACGATTGAGAAAGGAAGAAGAGGAACAAGAACGCTTGGCAGCTGAAGAGGAGAGATTCCGACAACGGGAACAAGAGCAAGAAGAGAAACGACAAGAAGAGGAAAGATTAAGAAAAGAAGAGGCTGAAAGAAAGACAGCAGAAGAACAAAAAAGAAGAGAGCAAGAAGCTGCAGAAAAAGAACGTTTGCGACAAAAACGCCTCAAAGAAGAGGCAGCGAATAACAAAGAGCAGAAGAAGCTTCATAATATTGAAGAGGCCGTTCAACGGTTGGAAAAAGAAAAGGAGCAACTGGAAGAAATTGGACAAACTATCACCAAACGACTTGAAGAAGAGAAACGTAAAAAGGATATCATCGTTCAAACGAAACGAAGAGAGCGAGAAAAACAGCAAAGAGAGCGAGAACGAGAACGAAGAAGAAAGGAAAGAGAAGGGAGCAGAAAGCAACAGCAACAGAAGAGTGTTTTAGGTTTAGATTTGTTTTCTGAAGTAGAAGACCAACTTTTTGCAGTGGATTCGACCGAAAGTTTCAACAAGAACAGCAATGATGCTTTTGGTTTGTTTGGAGATAGTTCTTCGCTGTCTTTGTTTGCTGAAGAACGAAAGCAAGCGAAAGAAGAAGAGCAAGAAGATATTCCTTTGACGGAAGAAGAACAGCCAGACTACAAGACTGAAAGAGAAAAAACTTTGGAGAACGCGTTGGAAGAAAATGCCAGTAACATCGCTCGGGTTGAACAAACGTTGAAAGAGTTGTTGGCAGGAAATCTTACCAACCTTCCAACTTCTACTTCTCGTTCTGCTGCTTGCTCTCCTCTTTCTCCTTCTTCTCCTGTGTTAACCGAGAGAGCAAGTACAATCTCACCAAAGAAGGATGAACATCAGCTTACAGTAGTGGAACAGAGGGAACGACAAAAGGCAGAACTCGAGAAAGCCAAACAAAGAGTGGAGGAGTTACGAAAGCTCAAAGCTGCAGCAGCTACAGGTACCAGCAGTAACAGAGCGAGAGGAGCGAGAGGAAGAGGAAGAGGAGCTGCACCAACACGAGGCGTACGAGGAAGAGGCAAAGCTGTAATTACTTCTACCTCTGCCGCTGCTGCTTCGTCTTCTTCGTTAGTGTCTAAAAAAGAGATGGCAGAAGAACAGCTGGAGAAAGAAAGGGAGATACAACAACAGAAACATAAGGAAGCAAAGGAGAAGGAACTGGAGGCTCTGAAGAGAAGGAAAGAGGAAGAAGACGAGAAAAGGAAGTTGCGAGAACAACAGGAACAACAAGCAAGGAAGCAAGAAGAAGAACGCAAGGAAGCAGAGCAAAAGAAAGAGCAGGAGAGAAAGCAACAACAACAAAGAGAGCAAGAAGAAGCAAACTCAAACGTGCCAACACAAACAAAACCTCTGCCAAAGCGAAGAGCCCTTCCTTTGCCTTCCGTTCCCACGTCATCGACCGCTGCAACAACAAATAAATCACTTCGTGGAGCACCAGCAGCGGCCGTTGGAAGAGGGGCTGCGAGAGGAAGAGGAAGCAGAGGAGCACTCCCCACTCCACCTACTGCAGCAGCACGAGGAAGAGGAAGAGGTGTTGCACGAGCAGCACCAAGAGGAGGAGCACAGCCTGTAGGTGCACCCTCAGCTGTTCCCTCTCTGCAGACAAAAGAGGAAGAGCAAGAAAAGTTGCGAAAGTTGGAGGAGACAAGACAACGTCTGGAAGAAGCTAAGCGAAGGAAAGCAGCATTGGACGAGAAGCGAAAACGAAGCGCAGCCACATCTCCTCCACCCCAACGCGAACAACAGCAACCTCTGACAACTGATAACAATAATGTGGTTACATTAAACAGAGTCAACTCCGCTCTGGCGCTATTTGAAAGCAACAGCAATAACAACGAAGAAAGAGAGCTTCCCAAGAAAGCAGGCAGTGCAATCTTTCCATCTGCTTCTGCGCCTTCTGCTCCATCCGTGAAGCGTGCTGGAGGCAGTAGTATTCGTTTTGGAAGCAGTGGTGGGGGAGGCAGCCAAATCAATCAGGAGCGTTGCGAAGCTTGCCAAAAGGTCGTTTATGTGACCGAGAGAATTGCTGCCGACAAGAAAGTCTTCCATAAGTCTTGTTTCAAGGTATGTTCTCTCTCTCTCTCTCTCTCTCTCTCTCATGTGCAGGTACTCAGACTAACGAATTGAACAAAACAAAGTGTGTTCATTGTAATTCTACATTGAAGCTGGGCACTTTTGCCGCGTTGAACGGACAACTCTACTGCAAACCGCATTTCAAACAACTGTTCAAGCTGAAAGGGAACTACAACGAAGGCTTTGGCAGACAAAAGCTCACCGAGGAATGGCAAGCCAAATCCAACTAAAATACTCTGTATTTTTAAAGTTTTTCAATGTCCCTGTTTGCTTCATTCAAAAGTACTTTTAAACAACCACTGTTTCTTATTCAGTCATTTGTTTCCGAGGCGGAACTGTACATCGAGACCGCAAATAATAAAAACGGGTTTGTACGTCTTCTCTCTTCAGGCCGTCTTATGGTCGAAGAAAGTAACTGGAGATGCTGCTATGAGATGAGGAGGAGGTGGAGCAGCCCTGCGTCTGCACGGCCACTCGACGTTTTTGCTTGTCTGCTTCGTCGCAGTCAAGGCACATTGTCCTCTCCTCCTTTTGGTCGTAACTGCAGAAGGGTTGAAATGGGTCAAAAAATTAAGAGAAGAACGCACAATGACGATAGAGCAAAAAGGGAACGGGGAGACATACTTGGTGGTGGAACAGAATCCACAAAAGAGTTTTGAGCAGGCGACACAGCGCCTGCCGCAGGAAAGGCAAGAAGCGTACTGGCAAAACGAGCAGCAAAAACAGTCCTGCGACTTTTGGCAGGTGTGACAGGTGGACCGCTCCAAATGGCCCGACTCCACGTCCAGCTCTCTTTGGCGCAACTCGGCGTTCTCTTTGCCAACGACTTCTTTGCCTTTGTCCTTTCCTTTGGTGCCCATCAGCACCGCCATCGTTTTTTCTAGAGAGAGGGAGAGAGAGAGGGAGAGAGAGAGAGAGAGAGAGGGAGAGAGGGAGAGAGGGAGAGAGGGAGAGAGGAGAGAGAGAAGGAAGGAGAAAGGTTAAGAAAATGGGAAGGGGGAAAGAAAAGAGCGATGGGTCAGAGTTACTGTAGATGGCATTCATGTCGTTCTTGATGACTTTGCGGCTTCGATAGTGCCGATACTCGTGCTCATAAGGGTTTCGTTGTTCTCTTGGGGCAACGACGTTCTCATCCCTCTCCTGCAACGCCGTTCCAAAGGACCTCTTTCTCTTCATTTTTTTCTCTCTCTCAGCTTCAAGCTGCTGCTCTTTGTGTGTTGTGCGTTTATATTTCTCCTTTTTTTTCTTTCCAAGTAAAAAAAAATATAAATAAAATATAACGGCCAATTTTCCCGCCTTTTTTTTTGGGAGAAAAGAGAGAAGGAGAGGAGAGAAAAGAGAGAGAGAGAGAGAGAGAGAGAGAGAGAGAGAAAAGAGTAGCGAGGGGGGAGAGAGCTCAGTCGGCAGCAGGGGCCTCGCTGTCCATCCTTTCGTCGTCGCCGTCGCCGCCAGGGGGAGCCGCCGCGGTGCCGTCCTCCACCGCAAAAAACTCGTCCGCATTTGTGTCCCACACTGCATGGAGGAAACATAGGGAGAGAGAGAGAGAGAGAAAGAGAAAGAAAGAGAAAGAAAGAGAGAAAGAGAGAAAGAGAGAGAGAGAGAGAGAGAGAAGAAAGGTATGAGCATGTTTGTTGGAGAAGAAGGCAGAAAGGAAGGAAGGACGGCCAACCAGCTCTGTTGCGCTCCATGGCTCTGGCTTTGGCGATGGTCACAACGAGGACGCGGCCGTAGAGCTCCGCGTTGTTCATGTTATCCTGTGCTGCCACCGCATCTTCCTGCAGCTCAAACTCCACAAAGCCGAATCCCCTATTCCGTTCTTTTTTAAGACCAGAGTAAGACTTTGCGTCGTTGTGTTGCAAGCTTCTGCCAAAAGACATCAAAGACACAAACAAACAAACACGGTGGTGACCCGTACCACTCTTGTAGTCCATTGGGATCATGACTGTAATCACTTCGCCAAATGGAAGAAAGGCGGCTCGAAGGATCTCTTCGGTGACCTCTTCCGCAAGACCTCCTGCAAGATTTCGTTGTTGAGCATTTTTTTTTTTTAATGGCAACCGTTCCTCACACAACTACACAAACCATGGACACACAAAACAACCTACCAACATACAGAACCCGCCTGTGGTTTTCTGCTGTGATGATCGACATCCCTCTCTTTCTCTCTCAAATCAAAATCTCTTTCACTACTTTTTATTTCGTTGCACCAAAACAGCAGAATTGCAGCTCAAGAAGTGCAGAGAGAGAGCACGCCGCGATCACAAAATGCAACATTCTCTCTTCTCTTCTCTTTCTTACTCTTCTTCCTCTTCTTCTCTCTTTTCTTGCTTTTTTGTTCTTGTTCTGGTTCTCGCTTTGAGCTCCTTTGGCTCTTCCTCCATGTCAACAAACGGCGACGACCCATTCACAAACTTCCACACCTCCAACGCCGACAAAAACACCTGGAAGCAAGCATCCAGGTCCTTCACCCTCCGGGCCTCAAACCGAGGCCTGTGCTTGTCCAGCCGGATGATCCAACCTTCCTCCACTTTCTGTCCGGTCATCTCCTCGTGGGCCTTGGCATAGGCGGCCACCTGCAAGGCGTACTCCGCGTAGGTGGCGTTGGAAGTCTTCCAATCCATGGCCACCAGGCGGCCCTCAGGGGGGTCGGAGGGTTGCTCCGGCGGGGTGAGCGCCAGAGCGTCCAAAGCCCCAGCGTAGCCGTGCCGCAGGGAGTAGACCATCTTCTCGGTCTCCATGATGCGGAAGGGGGCGCTCTTCTGGTAGACCCGAAAGGACTTGACGACGGTCTGGAGGTTGTCAGGGATGTCCGGCTTCTGGTCGAGGAGCAGCTGCTCTATGAGGACGTGGCTCCGGGTGCCAAAGGAGGCGGCCTCCTCCCCGATCTTTCCTGGGTCCAGGCTGGCTTTCTTTATGATCTTGGAGACCCACTGCTTGAGCACCGTCTCTTGGGCGGCCCCCCCAAAGCTGGGCAGCGGGCTTTCCAGGATGCTGAGCCGCACGGACTGGAGCGCCATCTCCTTGGTCCATTGCATCAGCTGGGGCTTGTTGATGACGCTCAGCACGGTCGTCACGGAGGGGAAGCTCTGCTCGACCCCCTCGACCTTGTAGAAGCGGCCTCCATTTTTTCCGATGGAGGGCAGCCGCGACACCAGGCGTGACATGAGTGCTGCTCTCTTTCTTATTATTTTTTGATGAATAAAAATTCCTGGAAAATGCAAAGTCCCCGGGAATGGACCCTCATAGTCGTTTTAACACGTCAGCATTAAGAATGCAAACCATGAGAGGAATGTTGCTCCAAAATAAGAAAGAAAAGACAAAAGAAGAAGAAAGAAGACGAGAGGACAGAGAGCTTGCGTTCAAAGCTCAAAAACAAAAACAACTTTTTCTCAACCATGACCAACAGTACGTTACTTTCTCTCCTATCTATCTTTTCCTATTTTTTTTTTTTTGTACTCTTGAAGAAAGCATTCCTTTCTTTCATCCCTCACCAGAACTTGGAGTGATGGTGATTTGCTTACTCTTGGTTTGGTTTGTGTAGTCTATTCCTTTCCTGGGTTGTTGACAGTGATCATTTTGTTCATATGCTCGACGGCATTCATTCGTACCACGCCCATGCTCAAACGTATTTTCCTGTCGGAGCGACATGGTTTTTGGGGCACATTTTACAAAGGTTCTCTCCCTGTTTCTTTTTCCCTGTTTCTTCTTCCCATTCTTCTCTCTCTCTCTCTCTCTCTCTCTCTCTCTCTCTGCTCTTTACTTCTTCTCAGAATGGTTGGCTGACTCAAAGAACACAGCGTCAGTGATAGGCAGGAGACTGCATTGGTTGGTGTCGTTGCTATGCTTCACGATGGCCTTCTATCTTCTGTTTGTCAAATAGAGCCTATTCTTTTTCTTTTTTTTCTGTTTGTCCAAAGAAAAACTTCTCTTCAACGCTAGTCCTTGTTTTTTTTTTCCTCCAAAAAGAACTGCCTCCATTAGTTTGGTTTTCTTTGGTACATGGCTTTCACAGCTGCTATCTTCGCGTTTCTCTGCTGCTTCTTGCTCTCAGGAACTTTACGTCTCCTCTGCTGTACTTCTTCATCTTCCTCGTCTTCTTCATCCTCCTCCTCTTCATCTTCTATATCACTTTCTTCCCTCTTGCTTCCTTCAAATCCTGTAACCTCGTTCCCCTGGCCATCATCCTCATGTTCTCCTTCTTCCTCTTCATCGTCTTCTCCTTCAATTCTGCCCAACCCTTTCCATTTCATCCTCATGTTCTCCTTCTTCCTCTTCTTCCTCCAAAATCTCCTGTCTTTCTCCTGTTCTATAACACGACGAAGAAGCTCTCTCTGTGGCTCTGGCAATGCTATAACCGGCTGCTTGCTCTTCTCCTCCTGTTCGTCTCCCTCTTCTTCCTCCAAAGCAGAAGAAGAAAGCAAAGCCTTCATTTGTGTCTCTTTCAAGCTTGCGAGCAACAAACGAGCAAAGACTTTGTCCATGGTGCTCACGACCTCGTGGCCGCCGAGCCGCAACATGTCTTGCGCCACCTGGAAAGCAAGCGCTGTGTCGCCGCAGTCTCTGCAGGCCGTCAGTGCGATAGTGTAGGACTTTAGATTCATCTTCTGGGAAGGGTCGTTACTCATTCCGATGAGTGTAGTTTTCTTGATAGGTTTTTGTTATTAAACGAGTAGAGAATAGAAAAGAGAGAAAAGCAAAAGAATGAGAAAAGAGAAGAAGGAAAGGAAAGAAGTACCTTCATCTCTTGATATAAGGAACGAACACGATCCACCTGTTTTGCTCTGCCGTATACCTGGATGAGGGTTTCCAGAGTGCGTTTGTCATGGCGGCCGACCTTCTTTCTTCGCATGACATACAACACATTCTCCACAAACTCTGGACTGTCCATACAGCAAGCCTTCAACACCTTCACAAACATCATTTCGTCCACTTTCATCGTTGCAGTCGTCCCAGTTTTGTAATAAGGAAAGGTAGGGAAAGAAGAAGAGGAATCTTTTTCGTGTTTCTCATCATTGTTGTAGCTTTCGTCTTGTTCTTCTTCCTCTTGTGCTTCTTCTTCTCCATGGTTGTTTTTAGGCATGAGTGAAACGCGTTGTTGTTGCTGTTTCCATTGACGATAAGCATGTCGAAGGCCTAACGCAGGCACGAGCTGCGTCTCAAAGAGCTCGCGGGCCATTTGGTACGCTTTTAACTTGTTGCAAGTTGTGAAGAGGATATCGAACGTTCGAACATCAGGAAACGGAGGTTGTTTTTGAGCAGCTTCTCTTTGTTTCCTTCCTGTGGCAAAGAATGATGAAGGAGGCGATGAAGCTTTGGCTGCTTGAATCATTTGTTTGTAGACCTCAAAAGTGATGAGCTGTTCTTCAGTTTTGTGGCTGTCGGAACAGGCTTTCATCAACTGGTTATAACTGCGTAAGTCTGGCGTTACGTTGCGTTTCATCTCTTCCCACAGTTCAAACATTTGTTCTACCGAAGAAGATGAAGTAGGTTTTAGATTAGACAAGCGTTCCTCAATTTGCGCTTCTTTTTCTTCTTCTTTGCCTTCTTCTCCTTCCCCAGCTCCTTCTGCATCTGTTTTCTTCCTGCTCTTGTTCTTTTGTTTGTTTTGTTGTCGTTCTTTTGCAGAGTCGTTGCATCGCTGTAACTCATAGCGTAACTGAGCTACATCTTCGTCGCTAAAACGACGATACCTGAAAGGGGATGAAAACGAAGAAGATGGCACGATGGCGCCCATAAGAAAAGTATAGGTAGATACGTTGGGAGCGAGACCTTGCTCCCTCATTTCAGCCAACGTAGACAAAACGTTAGCGAGAGCGCCTCTACCACTTCTTACTTCTCTTTCTCCTCCATAATAAGAGTGAGTCATGTAAGCTTTGAGCAAACAGTTGTAGGTCTCGATGTTGGGTCGAACGTTGTAGCGTTTCATCTCTTCCTCTTTCAACCATCTAATACGGTCTAAATACTTGCTGTTGTGTGTACTTCCTACTTCGTTGTCCCCCTCTTGCTCTTCGTCATCACCATCATCTCTTGTCGACTTTTGGTGAAGAAGCGAGAAAGAAGCAGGAGGCTCAAAGTTGGCAAAGGTGTTGAAGAGAATGTTAAAGGTGAAGATGGAGGGATGGTTGCCATGCTTCTTGAGGCTGTTGTAGAGCTTTAGGGCTTGCTTGACCCTCCCGTGATGCGAATGCGCTATCAACAATTGATCAAAGATGAATGTATCTGGTTTTATGTCTATTTTTGTTTTTTGAATAAACAAAGAAGAGCGAGTGAGAGAGAGCGAGAAGAAGGAAAAAAAAAAAGAGGGCAGGAGGTACGTTTGGCTTTCATCTCCTCAAAGATACGATTGCAACGCTCCACTTGGCCTTTCTTAGCAGAGCTCATCAGGTCGGAGAGCATGTAGGCCTTGGTCTGGAGGTACTTTTGGGAGGCCCTGTCCTCTCTCGTGATGGGTTCTCTCATCTTTCTTCCTCCCTCTCCCCCTATTTCCGCTTCCATTTCGTATCCTCCTTCTCTTCCCTTGCTCCTTCTTCCTCCTCCTGTTTTAGTCTTCTTCACAAACGCCTCTTTCCCCCTTTGATACTTTGTGTTTGTGGATTTGTCGTGCTTCCTCCACTTCTTCTTCCCTCCCATATCGTCCTCCACCGCCTCATCTTCAGCGGACCAATTGCTCCGTCTCTGCTCTAAAGAGCGGAAGCGAGCCTCAGCCTTACGTTGGATGGCTTTCGCCATGTCCTCATAGCTTCTTTGTTGCTGCTGCTGCTGCTGCTGCTGCTGCTGCTGCTGCGTAGTGTCATCGAGCAAACAAGAAGAAGAGGCGAAGAATGGATTGGGGGTGGTCTGAGCGAAGCTGCGTCGCGGCCAAGAGGCCAGTGGTGGTGATGGTGGTTTTTGTCGTCGTGTCCATGATGATGACAGCCAGCCCGTGAGCGTGGTAGGTGCCCGCCGTGGCGCAAGAGTGCGAAAGGAGGAGGAGGAGGTCCACAACTTGGGCTCTCCTGCTCGACCCCTCCACATTGTCGTTTTTTCTTTATCTTTTTCTCTTCCCGTCGACAAAAATGAAACACACGTCACACAGAAAATGTCATTTAACTTTCAAAGCGCCAATGGAAAATCAAAAGTTGATGTCGACGAAAATCCATTCGGACAAAGAAAAGAAAGCAGGAAAGCAGCAAAGAAGAATAGGCGGGAGTTGTTAGGGCGGAGGGATTGAAAAAAGCTTTTCGTTTACAATAAGTTATTAACATACGTGCTGTTGTTGATTATTATTTGTACAAGTTATTAGTAATAAGGCTTGCCCCATTGAATCGCAAAGGCCTCTTCCACTTTGGTGGTTTCAGCGCCCTCCACGATGTGCCCCAGCTCCTTCGCCTTCTCCCAAAAGAGCCTGCCGCCAACGGCCATCTCTTGGTCGATGTCGGGCGCTCCCTCCAGCTGCAGCAGCGCGTAGAACAAGCCCCTCACATCGCTACACATCTGCCTCGCGCTTCCTTCCTCCAGCCCCTCCTCGTGAAGCAGCCAGTGCTGAGCCAGCCCCGCCACGCACCTCAACAACAGCCGAAACTTGGAGGGGGAGGCGTTGATCACGGGCGCCTCCAACACCTTCCGCAGCGACTGGCAGACGGAGCTGACCTTGTCAGGCCCGTAGTCAGGCCTGTAGGCTTTTACGTCGTCGCACCAAGCCATGGCTAAGTGCACAAACGGCGCCGTGTGCTCGCTGCCAAAGGACTGCTGCATACTGATCTCCAACATCTTTTTGTCGGCGGGGGAGAAAGTGTTCATCGCGGTGAGCTCCTGTTGCCCCACCTCAGGCAGCCGCGTGAGAAGGATGCCCGCAAACACGTCCGTGACCTCTGTGGCAAAGGCCTTCCTCCGGGCCTCCTTGCCCATGAACCGGATCTGAATCTTGATCTTGCCTCGAATGTAGCCGTCCTTCTCGCCGTCCTGCCTCGGCTTCAGCTCCAGCTCCATCTCCTGCTCCTTCCTGCCTTCCAGGTTGCCCAAGGAGAGCTCATGGCAACCCATGAAGTCGTCCTTGCCGATACGGTCCCAGTCCCACACCTCGAAGCGCAGGCGCTTGCGCTTTTGCTCGGGGGTGAGGTCAAAGGTGAAGGAGGCCTTCCACTCGGGGTTGAGGGTCTTTTTGATCTTGTGCGTGCGGCCCAGCTCCTCCATGTCCTTCTTGGACTCCCCTCCCTTGCGGTCCCTCAGCAGGACCACGCAGTACGGGTCCGCGCGACCGTTGCTGTCCTTGGGGGCCAGGCCAGAGCCAGAGACGACGTTGAGGCTCAGCACGTACGCCGTTTCTTTGGGCGGTTGTTGTTGTTCCATGGTCTTTGCTTGCTCTTTTTTTTTTTTTTTTTTTGTAATGTTTAAACGTTTTGGTGTAACAACGTTTTTTTTTTTGGTGATGTTTTTGTTGTTGCTTATGGCTGAATACGATAAGAAAAAAAAATGAAAAAAAGCATTCGTTCAGTCAACCCACCCCCTAACTAATATAAACAACCATTCAGCCAATCCACAAAAATCGGATCTCTCTTATCTTAGCAGTGCCCTTTATGGCAAGCATAATGATATGCTGCTTCATTACCCAATCAATACAAGGGTTCGTCGGTTCGATGCCATTTTAGAGCTCCTCTTTGGCGGGGAGGGAAGGTGCGGTGGCCGTGGTGTTGTGGCTGTGGCCGGGGGATGGGCGCGGGGCAAAGGCAGACAGGGCAGGAGGCCAGGGCTCGGTGAAGGTGGACCAGTTGGCGCGATGCAACAAGTCACGGACTTCGCGAAGGAAGAAGAGCACATCGCTCAGGTCCATCTGCAGCTGGAAGGCTTCTTTGTTGGAGGCAATGCCTAGCCAGTCGTGCTGAACGGAGCGGAGCTTCACTGGTGCTCGTTCTTTCGTTTGTTGATGCTCTCCTCCTTCATTGCGTTCTCTTACTTCCTCTATTCCATTATTTGTTTGCATTGTTTCTGCTTGTGGCGAAGAAGCCCTCCGGTTGCTCCGTTCGTGGCCTCTTCCTCTTCCTGCTCCCTCTTTCTCGTTCTCTCCTCTTCCTTGTTGGCCCCATCCATACGATTTGGCAGCTACTTCCACAATAGCGGTGTCGTTCTCAAAGAAGCAAAAGGCGCCGTGGCATGAAATATAGTAGGAAGTGGAATAGTCCTCCTCTTCCTCCTGCTCGTTCCGTTCTCCGACTTTCTTTTCTGGACGAATGAATGCAGCGTAACTCAGAACTCGTTGGTCGGTGCCCTTTGAGCTTCCTGAAAGCTCATACCACTTCCACGTTGGCTGATGTGGAAAGCGCTCTTCTTCGTTCGTCATCCGTCCTGCTTCATCTTCATCTCCCTTAGCGTCCTCAAACACAGAGAGGATACCAAGCCTTCCTCGTCCATCAATGGCTGTGTCCGTGAGCTCACCTTCAAAGACAACCTCGGCATCAGCCTTTTGGAGGTGGATCTGCACAGGCCCTTCCATCACACCATGCACGCAAGTGCCCTTCATCTTCGAGCCGCGTATGGTCACAGCACGCAGATCATCAAAGAGACTCTGCTCCTGGTTGCTATCGGGAGCCACGATGGTGACGCTGCACTCTCCGTGCAGCCGTCCTCTATGAAAGTCGCCGTGAAAAAGAAGGCCCACCGACCAATGCTCCACGTAGAACACGCCTCCTTCTCCATGGTATTGATCATCTGAGGAGGAAAATCGATTAAAAAATCAACAACAACAATGGGAAACACAACAGAGCAGAGGTAAGCAACCTTCAAAGAGGCCAGTGTAGTTTGGACCATCCGTGGAGTGGTTGTGCTGACCCTGGCCATGCATCTTGCCATTCAGAAAGCGACCGTGGTAGGTGGCGTAGGGGTGCCCGCACCACCGCTCCTTGCCCCAAAAACAGGTTCTGGCGTTGCACTCCCCATAGTAGAGCTCATCAGGCTCTACACATCGGAGTAGTAGTGGCAGTCAGTCAGTAAGGCGAATTTGTTTTTTTTTCGAGAAAAAAGAGGGATGAGAAAAAAAAAAGCAGGATGGCGTTACTACTACTAACCCAGTCGAGACACGGCTCGGGCCTGGCTCTCCAGAGCGTAAAAGTGGCATTGGTAGCGCTGCTCGAAGCAAAGCTGCAGCAGCGGATACGCCACCAACCCCCAAAACAGGGAGAGCAGGACCAACAGCGCCACAAAGCTGCAGCAGAGGTTGCAGCCCCGCCTGCACCACCGCCACCCCTCCATCCTGGTTTTTTATTTTTTGTTTGGGGAGGGGAAAATTGCCTGAGGTACAGCACGAAAACAGGTCAAATGGTGCAGGGATTCCTTGGACCTCTGACCAATTCGTGCTTCATTTGTGGAGGCTTTGTGGACGAATAGCAGCAATACTCTTTTTTCTTACGGGAGGAACACCACACAGCCGCGTTAGCCCTTTTATTGCTTCGAAGGAACACCACAGCCTTTTATTGTGGTCTTTCCTGACGGCACTAACATCAATAGGCGTCTTCGCCATCACCATAGGAGTTGACGTCATAGACCTCACCAGGACAGGAATACTTGCCGTCATCGTGCCCCATCTCTTCGAGGTAAACGTCCCGCTCGAAGGGGTTCAACGGAGCGGTCTGGCCGTTGAAAAGGAGGTTGCGCTTCTCCCAGGCCAGCTCCCCCACCTTCGTGCAAATCGGAATGATGCCGATGGTGGCCTTGCGGAAGTGGACGCCACCAAAGATCCTGCTAAAGGCGCACTCCTGGACGTACTCGGTGAGGGTGTCCCAGGAAAGGGTGATGTTTTCCTTAGGTGTTATGCCAGGTTCGCGAACGGAGGAGCCAGCGGTAAAGGTGGCAGTAAAGCCAAAGAGCGAGTCGGTGCCCAGCTCCTTCCTGAGATAGCTGGCAAAGGCGGCGCAGAAGCAGGTGGAGCCAGAGGGAAAGTCGCTGTGCGGCATGGTTTGGAGGTAGCTCCTCCATTCACGACCCTTTATGACATCTATGCCTCGCTTGGGTCCGGCATAGCCTAGCAGCTCCTTGTCGCTCCAGAGGTTGTTTATAGCAGAGACCGGGCGGACAGCGTCGAAGCGGAGCTTTTGGTCCCAAGCAGCAATGTAAGCATCGTAGAGAGCAGCATTGAGAGCATAGTCCACCAGAATGAAACGCTCGAGAGACCATTGCTGGACCCTTGCGATGTAGCTCACAGGAGCTGCCAAAGACCCAATCTTAACATCAAAGTGCTCAGCAGTTACCTTGCGTTCATCCGTGAGCTCCGAGCTGAGCCTGACCATCTCCCACATCTGCTCCTCGAAGGCCTCAGGGTCCGCCTTGTAGGAAATAGGTCCAGGGGTGGAGTCCACAAACTGTTTGGGAGAACAAAAGCCATAGGGTTTGGT
The DNA here is from genome assembly GCA_031835245.1 of Balamuthia mandrillaris. Lineage (NCBI taxonomy): Eukaryota > Discosea > Longamoebia > Balamuthiidae > Balamuthia > Balamuthia mandrillaris. The sequence continues at coordinate 97,918 of JAVKOQ010000148.1, read as the reverse complement.
ATAGCGGGCCTGAGGAGTGACGTGCGTCTGCACGAACCACACGTCCAGCGGGGACTTCTCCAGGAGGGGTTGCCAGCGGTCAACGTCAAAGATGCGGTAGGCCGTGTTGACAGGCTCGTAGTCCGTGTAGTCAGCATAGCGAAGGGTAGGGTTCTGGAAGGAGCGGGACAGGTCCCTGGAGAGGGGAATGTCGCCAAGTTGGTTCATGCCATCGTGCTCAGCATAGTAGGCCAGGGCGTTGCCAACAAGAATGCCGATGGTGATAGGGTTGGAAAGGTCGTTGGGGTCGTTGTCGGGGTCCAATTCATAGCCCAGGCCTGTAAGCGTGTCCTCCCATACCTCTTCAAAGTTTGGATAGAGGGAGAGAAGCACCTTGAAGGAGGCATAGCTAAGCGCTGTCTCGATGTTCTCCAGGGTGGCTTCAGCAGCAGGGCGACGAAGCTGGCCGCCAAATATGGTACCAAAGGCCGTGGGATGGTAGGCAGCATAAGCATCGTACCACGCTCGGGAGAGGTAGTTGGTCAGTCGGAGAAGATAGGGAGGGTCGAGGGAGGAAATGGGAATGGCACGTGTTGCAAGAAGCCAGCTAAGCAGAGCAGGGCTCAGCTGGCCGATGTAGTCCAAGTCTTGGGCATGCGTTCCGGCAGGAACCAGGGAGAGTAGCATGAGTGCCATCAGGCCTGAGGTCAAGGGATAGAACTTCATTGTGCTCTTCTACACACGAGTATTGTGGTTTGTTGCAATAAGAGAGAAAAAGTTCATATATGGACCAATTGCTGGGCTGGGGGCCGCAAACGGCCGAGAGAGGATGACCCAGGCGCAATTCGATGGAAAAACGGAGAAACCCAAAGAGAGAGCCTGAGCTAGCACATGAAAACTCAAGCAACAACCCAAACGGGAGACCCCATTTCAAGAGTAGTGGAACGTTTGCAGCCTTTGCTTGAATGGCCTAGTGCCCGGCGCTCGCTTGGTCACTCCAAAGAGGGCGCTGGGCATGAAAGGCCGACGGCTGCCACGGAAGCCGCCTCCTGCTTCACCAACGTCAGCGCTGAGCAGCAGTGACGATAAGAACGGAGGTCGTGGCAGGAAGGAAGGGCACATCTCTGCCGAATATGAAAGAAAGCATTCATCCCCGTCTGTTTTGACCTCTCTTTCTCTCTTCCTCTTCCTCTTCCTCTTCGCGTCAATAACATTCGGTAAAACCGGGAGAACAGCTGCCCTGGACACCCATATAACTAGATATGTTACTACCCTCCCAACCAGGTTCCATGGTGTAGTGGTATCACGTTCGCCTCACACGCGAAAGGTCACGAGATCGAAACTCGTTGGAACCACAACTTTTTATTTTTTTCATTTTTTCATTTCCTCTTTCTCTCTTTTCAGCTGGGACTTCTTCCGCAAGCAAAAAAGCATTCAAGGCCCAATGTCGCTGCAGCACGCTGCTGGAGGGGGAAGGGCAGCCCCTTGGTGGCGGATCCTACCAAGCCGTAGCTCCACTCCTTTGTTTTGTTCCTGTCGTCACTACCGACGACGACGCGCGAGCTTATCTGCTTCTCGGTTCGAATCGGGTTCGCTGTCCGCAGCGCTACACCCAAGAAGAATAATCGCTTTTGCTTCAGCGTCATCTTCTACGTTTTTATGGCCTGTTGTCCGTTCGCAGCGTCCATTTCGTTTTGTGCGATGCGCTTCATCCGCTCCTTCTCCCTCGCCCTCTCCCTCAACCAAAGCTACGCCACCACAAGACATGTTCTATGCTCATGGCACGTCGTTTGACCAGCTACACCATCTCCATCCTTCTCTCCTTCGTGTTCTTCACCGCCAAAACAAGATTATCCCTTCTCACATTCAATCGCTGGTTTGCACACTTCTCTCTCTCTCTCTCTCTCTCTCTCTCTCTCTCTCTCTCTCTCTTCTTTGCTCTGCTCATCCTGTGAAACAAAAAGGCTATTCCAGTGTTGTTAAGCGGCAAAGACGCTGTCATTGCTGCAGAGACAGGAAGCGGCAAGACTTTAGCCTACGCTCTCCCCATTCTTTCACGACTCTTGCGTCTTTCTGAAGAGCAGAAGAGAGAAGGACAACAAAAGGCAAAGAGGAAAACGTTTCCGGAGGCGGTCTTCGTGGTGGCCAACAAACAGCTGCTCGAACAGTTGAACAACATGCTGGAACCGTTTCTCCAAGAGGCAGGTCTTCGTCACCTCTGTCTTAGCGGCCTACAAACCTTTCCCGCCTTTGCTGAAGAAGAAGGAGAAAGCAGAGTGAGAGTGCTGTTGACGACGCCGATTTGTTTGCAGCACAACTTGAAGCTGTTTCCGGCACGTCCTTCCGATGCTCTTTCTCTCAAGCAACGTCTTCGTCGACAATATAACAAGGCTTTAGTAAAGAAAACGCAACAAAAAGGAGACAACAAGCACATGCAAAAACAAACATCAACCTCAAAGGAAGAAAGAGAGGGAACAGACGAAGCAGAAGCAGAAGAAAGTATGGTGGGTGCTATACAGTATCTCGTGTTGGATGAAGCGGATCAAGTGTTCTATAGTGGAGGTACCAATAGCGCAATTCAAGACGTTCTTCACATTCTTACGCGCGATGTAGCCATCCGTCGCCGCCGCCACCGTGAGCTTCTACGCCGTGATAGTATCAACAACACTGCAAAGCAAATGAGTATAACACAAGAGAAAAAGGAAGAAGGGAGCAAACAGTTTGTGTTGGTTGGAGCAACCTTTCCGGACGTGGGACAACGTTCCTTGCAAAAGTATGTTAAACAGGTTCTTCCAAGAGCTCAATGGGTAAAAACGGAACAGCTTCACAAGCTGAACCCTAATCTTTATCAGCGGTTCATTCGTCTGAAGGTCGGCGGAAGAAACTACGACGGTGTTGCTGCAGACGAGACTACGACGGAACAAAAGGATCTACATCACATCATCGACATCAACCTTCCCGAATCTTGTCAAGATAAAGAGAAAGCGAAAGAGATGGGAGAACAGGAAAAAGAAATTGAAGAAGAGGGCGAAGAAGAGGAAGAAGAGGAAGAAGAAGAAGAGGAGGAGGAGGAAATAGAAGTAAGGGAAATGATACAATCGCGCAAAGAATTGGAAGAGGAACGTAAACGTACCGTCTATCGGGTCTTGAGCGAGGATCTACACAAGAAGACTCTCGTCTTCGTCAACTCTTACAATTCTGCTGTAGATCTCTACACTTACCTCCAACAACGTTCTATGCCCGTTGCCATATTTCACAACAACACCCACCCATCCAATCGTATGACGAGCCTTCGCGGCTTTTCGTCGCACTTGTCTTCCTCCTCATCATCCTCTTTTTCATCTGGAAAAGAAGAGGCAGAAAGCAATAATATTTTGGTGTGCACGGATTTGGCTGCTCGCGGCATCGACTTTGAACAAGTGGAGCACGTTGTGCAGTATCATTTTGCTGGAGATGCTATAACGTATCTTCATCGTGTTGGAAGAACAGCCCGGGCTGGCCGAAATGAAGGCAAAGGTTTGTTCTCTATCATATTATACCTATTTATTTGTTATCTTTTAGAAGGAAAACCTTTTGAATTGAGAAGCGAGAGAAGCGAACAAAAACTAACTTGAAATGAATATCAGTAACGAGCTTATACACAGCGCAAGAAGAACATAAAGTACGGATGATTATTCGGTACGTGAAAGAAGGAAAGAATCTCGAAGAGGCCTTCAGCCACCGTCGAAGCCTTCAGAAGAAACTGAAAAAACAGGGCACTTAGAGGCGAACTACACAGGGGGGAAGGCCGGTTTTGCCTTCTGTTTCTGTTTAATCACTGTCTGAGTCAAACTGTGCTTCTTTGATCCGACCAAAGCGAGTTGGATCCTCCAACTCTTTTGGAATATTCTGTTCAAACGAAAGAAGACAAAACAAGTAAGATATATAACAGAGGGAAAAAAAAACTAGAAGGGTGAAGAGAGAAAGACATTACTTGCTGAGTTTGTTGCAAAAGCTCTTTGAGCTCTTTAGCGATGGTGCATTGCAGCGTGAGAAAAGCAGTGGCTTTGCCCTGTCGACCAGCCCGTCCCGTACGACCTATGCGATGCACATAGCTCTCTATCGTTGGTGGCATGTCGTAGAGGATAACATGTTGCACGTCCTTTACGTCTATACCTCTCGCTGCCAGGTCAGTTGCCACCAGTACATCTAATCCTTCTAATGAACAGTTTGAGGTTGTTGAGAAGCAAGGAGAAATAACAAGAAAGAAGAAGAAAGAGGAAGGACATACGCTCTTTAAAGGCTCGCATGACGGCTGACCGATAGCTTTGCTTTTTCTCTCCATGAAGAGCAGCCACGTGAAATTGTTTCTCCTTCAAAAAGGCCGTCAACCTATCCACAGTCTCATGGGCATTGCAAAATACAATCACGGGAGGCCGTTTTGTCCGCCTCAACACTTGCAACAGCCGTTGTTGCTTCTGTGTTTGAGAGGGATGAGGTACACCGGCTAGAAAGATTATCTTTTGCCGAATGTTGCGTGATGCAGCTGCAAACGAAGATGGCAAGGATGTAGAGGAAGAGGAGGAAGATGAAGCTTGTTGGGGACTCCGATGACTGCTGTTGTCTTGAATGGTGACTGGATTGAGGACTGCGGAGCGAGCGAGCCGTTGGATGCCGGTCGGCATTGTTGCGGAGAAGAGCAATGTTTGACGGGCTTCTGTTCTGCAATTGTTGATGATCTAATACAAAGAAATACCGAGACAAGAAAGTAAACAAGTGAGGGGGAAAAAAGGAGGGGAGTAGACATTAAGGCAAGTAATTACTTGACGAAGCTGATCTTCCATCTGAAGGGCAAGCATTTGATCCGCTTCATCCAGTACCAAATACGCTACCCTTATTGTTGCGGAACGTAAACAACAATATACAAACAGAATGGAGAAATAGAAGGAATGGAAACCTGTCAGTGAGCATGGCCCCGCGATTGATGAGATCCAAAAGTCTTCCTGGAGTGGCCACAACGACATCAACGCCAAGTAGCATGGCCTGTATCTGTTCGGCTAAGGGAACACCGCCCGTCACCACACAAGACCTTCTTTGAATCGCCGACATGTGTTGTTGTTGTTGCCAGTAAAACGGAGCTGACGATGAAGCAGAAAGCACAGGAGAAGAAAAGGACGATTGTTGGTTGAATTGTTGGAGCTGCTGTTGTTGTGGAAAGTATGGATTGTAGTAGTTGTAATAGTCATAGGAAGATGGATATGGATAGTAAGGGGAAGGAAACGGAGCAGGAAAGGAAGCGTAGGGCGATGACGCTGCTGAGAAAGTCAAAGCAGAAGTAGAAGGAGGAGGAGCAGTAGAAACGGAGGAGATTGCTGGCAGAAATCGCTGCACCTCTCCGTTGATTTGCTCTGCCAATTCGCGTGTAGGAGCTAATATAACTGCTAATGGTCCTTCACCTGC
>JAVKOQ010000148.1:5000-90000 GCA_031835245.1 Balamuthia mandrillaris | reverse complement strand
CTCCTGATCTGAACACTTCCAACAGCCACAACCAGGAGAAATGATTCTCGACATGTGTGCAGCACCCGGAGGCAAGACCACTCACATAGCAGCGCTAGCACAGGATAGAGCCTGCGTTATTGGTAAGCATGTCTTATGTTCATTCGCTCTTTCTCTTCTCTAATGGAAAAGACAAATGTAGCTTTCGACAGGCAGGAAAGCAAAGTAAAAGGCATACGAAATCTTTGTAAACGATTGTGCATAAACTCTGTCAAGGCCTTCGCTCTGGATGCCACCAAAGCCCTTTGCACTTCGTCTGATCACTCAACGTCACCTTCTTCTTCCTCCAATCCTCTTTCTCCTCCTTTCCTTCCTTCTACCTTTGACCGAATTTTGCTTGATCCTCCTTGTTCTGGCCTTGGTTTTTCTTTCTCTCCTTGTGACTTTCTTTCTTTCTATCCTCTCTCCTCCTCTCCTTCTAAATATTATTCGCTTTCCTTCTTTTACAGGAAATAGACCAACATTAATGGATCCACAAAGCGCAAGCTCTCTCAAAGGACACGCCGCCTATCAACGAAAGCTCCTCCACACCGCCATCGCTCTCCTCAAAGAAGGTGGCACATTGGTCTACTCCACCTGCACCATCAACCCCTTGGAGAACGAGGAGAACGTGGCCTACGTGCTGCGAACCTATCCCAACATGGTGTTGCAGCAGCAAGCAAGCCCGTTTGTGTTAGGAATGGAGGGCCTGGCTGGCACCTCCTTGAGCCCTGCTGAAAGGAAGTTGGTGCAGCGATTCGATCCGTGTTTGCAGTCAGAAATGACTGGCTTCTTCATTGCACAGTTCAAGAAGATGCCCTCTTCTTCTGCGTCTTCCTCCTCCTCCTCTTCTTCTTTGCCTGTTTCTGCCAGTTGTTCTATAATGAATAAAATGGCATAACACTTTTAGTAGAGTTGTCTAAATTCACCAAACATATAAGAAATGTGGTCTTCTCTTTGGTGACGCCATGTGGACACTAAGCAGTTGGAGTTTTTGAGTCGTCCTATAGCTCGTTCCACCTCAACACGATGACCACCAACCTCTTGATTGAACTCAAGCAATGTTGGTTGTGTCACAGATGGAGTGCGCACTCCACAAATCCTTGGCCAATTGCCTCATGCATTGCCAGGACGAACCGACTCTGCCATTCGCGGAAAGTGGGCCACGATGAAACATAAGTGGCAGACAAGTTCGCCGAGGAACAAGAAGCAGGTATAGCTTTTCTTTTTTTTCATGTCTTTATTTTCTTCACTCTTTTTTGACTTTTTTGTCGTTAGAATTAATCTTTTATGGGGCAGCTTCTTCATCAACCTCACGTAGCCCTTCCAAGTCTACGGAAGAGCTCGAAGAGGAAGCCGAGGAAGAGCTCGAGGAGCAAGAGAAAGAAGAAGGGAAAGTGAAGCTACCATCCAAGCGCCCAAGGCCTTGTTCTTCTTTGTCATCGTCTTCGTCCTCTTTTTCTTCTTCTTCTTCCGCAAGCCCATATAATACAAAAACAAAAGAAGAAAGAAGGATCCGGTCAATGCGAAAGCACCACAATGGCAAGTGAGCGGAGTGCTTGTTGCGGGGTGGAGGCCTTGCCCGAGGAGGTGCTCTGCCAAATCTTGGAGGCGCTGCCCAAGCACAGCGTTGCACTGGCGGCCAGGGCCTGCCGCAGATGGTTCGCCTGCAGCCCTCCCCACCTCCGGCAAAAGCTTTCCGTGGGGTGGGTTGTGGGCAGCGGCCGTTTGGAAGTGCTGAAATGGGCCACGGCCAACGGCTGGCCTTGGCCTCGACGGCTGTGCGAAGCGGCGGCCTCCCACGGCCAGTTGGCGCTGTTGCAATGGGCAACGGAGGAGAAAGGACCCAAGCTGTTGAGCCAGGACACCTGCACCTTGGCGGCAAAGAACGGCCATTTGGAGGTGTTGAAGTGGGCCAGGGCAAACGGGTGCCCTTGGAGCGAGGAGACATGCCAGGTGGCTGCCGCCAACGGCCATTTGGAGGTGGTGAAATGGCTGAGGGAGGGCGGCTGCGGCTGGAACCGGTGGACCTGCGCCTTTGCGGCAAAGAACGGCCACTTGGCGGTGCTGAAGTGGGCCAAAGAGAATGGATGTCATTGGGACCGCTGGACTTGCAAGTTTGCTGCAGTGGAGGGACACTCGGAGGTTTTCATTTGGGCCAGAGAGAATGGCTGTCCTTGGAGATGAGCCTCACCCCACCAACAAAACAGGAGAAAGAAGAGAGAGAGAGAGAGAGAGAGAGAGAGAGAGAGAGACGGAAGAGGTAAAGTACATTTTGTTTGTCGGCCATTTACAAAAACTAACAAGAGGGTTGGAACCTTCTTCTCCGTGCAGCAGAGGAGGAGAAAAAATACAAAAATAAAACACAAAACTGAGCAACCACTACGACGAGGAAGCTGTTCTCTCAGAAGTTAAGAGCTTTTTCAAAGTTGGGAAGGTCGGGGGTGGTGACGGTTGATAGCATCAGAAGCAGTTAGGCTAACAGCGGCGGCGGCGGCGGCAGTGGTGGTAGCTTCATCGACATCACGATCCTCCTTGTGCAGCTCTCTCGTGTCAATGACTTGACCATTGGCCAGAGCGCAGACCACGTGGTTGTGGCCCACTTCCAAGACGCGAACGACCTCCTGCCCGGCCAATTGCAAGTGCTCTCCACAAAGCTTCAACGCCGCTTCGGTCTTCTCCACAACAACAGCCGCTGCTGCAGCTGCGGCTGCCTTCTTGCCAGCCTTCCGACCGGCATCTTCTCGGATTGCTGTTCCTTTCTCTTGCGATGTTGTGGTCATTAGTTGTTTGAGCTCCGCTCCTTCCTCGTTGACACTCATGCGAAGAGCATGTGGGTCCTGGAGCTCCTCCTCCACCTCCTGGATGATTCGGGTCCGTTCGCATTCCATCTCTTCCTTGACCGTCTTCTGGTGCGTAGCGTCGCTGAGGTCCTCGCCGGTGGCGTTGCCACAGAGAAGGGCCTCCACAAAGGCGTCCGTCTTTTCGGTGCGATAGAAGCGACCATCGTGCCACTTACCCTCGCAGCGCATGCCATCTGGGTGAGCCAACACGCCGTAGCCCTCTGGCCGGCCTTCTCGCCACTCGCCTTCGTAACGTTTGCCGTCGGCCCATATCCGCACTCCAAAGCCGTGCGCACTGCCGCCTTTCAGCTGTCCGCGGTAGAGGCTGCCGTTGCTGAACGTCAAGATACCTTCCTCTTCTGGTTCGGCCTCGTTTGTTGTGGTTGTTGTTGTTGGTGGAGTAGAAGAAGAGGAAGAGCTGGAGAAGCGTGAGGAGAAGCTGGCGCCGAGGTCCATTGCAGTTACAGTGCGCGAAGAGGCCACCGCGGCAACTGAGAGAGCCGTGTCGATAGCGCCAGCAGCAGTAGCTGCCGCTTTGCTGGCTATTCTCGCGGTAGAGTCGATCACAGTGGTGAGCAGAGGCGAAGCAGATGGAGAGGAAGAAGAAGAGTGGTGGTGAGAGTAGGCAAGGGCGCTTCGTCTCCGGCGGGCTTGGTTGAAGCCAGGGCTGTACAAGGAAGAAGAGAGTGAGGAAAGCAAGCTCAAGTCGGTGGTGAGGCGCCCTTTCTTTCTAGCTCGGTTGGCTTTTTTGCCGCCACTGCTTGGAGTAGGCACAGGAGAGGCCGCAGCGGCAGCATAGTTGCTGTGGTGGTACAACCGGCTGTTGTGGAGCAAGGACAGGTCGTCGTGGCTGAAGGTAGTAACCGTCGTGATGGCAGGAGAAGATGAGCGAGACAGAAGAAACGGGCTACTTCTCCGGGCAAATAAGCAGCTTTTATTTGTGCTATTTACCATCAAACAACGTTGATTGAGTTGCTTCAGCATGGCGGCTTCTTCTTTTGCTGGCGGCTTGCACTCGGGTAAAAAAAATATAAGAGGGGGAGAGAGGAAAAATCAAAAAGCAAATCAAATCAAATCACAAAGCCCTGTGCGTGCGTATTTTGTCTCTGGTGGCGCAGTGGTGGTTGTGGTTAAGTAGAAGCGTTGGTGTCGTAGTAGTACTGCTAAGAAGAAGTCAGAGCAAAGTTCAGCAGCAGCGGTAGCAGTGGTAGTAGAAGTACAAAAAAAGTGGTCGCAAGTAGTGCGTAGTGGGGGAGTAGCAGGTTGTTACCTCTATGAGAGAGAAGCGGGAATGGAGGATGGGATATGTATCCTGCGAGGGGGGGAGGAAAAAACAATTGTGTTTGTTTGTGGTGTGAAGTGGTTTTGTTTTTGTTGGGTTAGTGGCCAGAAAATCAAGGAAAAGACAACCCAAATCCTGATGATGATAAAATGACCCTAGTTGTAGAGATAAGTTGTGCAAAAAAAAAACTTGTCAAACGGAAGGAAACTTCAAAAAAAATAATATAGCGGCACAAGACAGGGGGAGAGGCTGTGCGGGGTGTGGTGTGTTCTGTTTGGAGAATTAAAAATCAACTGGCGGGAAATCGGAAATTACCAAAAAGAATTTATAACAAGTTGCCGCGTCGACCGAAAAGAGCAAGTCAGAGTCGAGGGTTGCGTTGATCTTTCAGTGATGACGCAACCGATTCCTTGAGGAGCTGCTGATTGGTGGAAAGATCTATGTTTGACCACTCCTCACTCGCCACGTCATTCGACCACGTCAGCTTTTGAGGGTTCCGATTGAAAATTCCTTGTTGTAAATTCACGGGGAACCCTCGTTTCCTTTCACCGAATTGCGAAAAACGGAGAAAACCAACCGAATTTCCGTTGGCGGAAATTCGCTAAACTTACCGAAAACAAAAATTTTATCGGTGTTTATTTTTGTTTGTGATGAAAATCATCGAAACTGTTTGCAGATCAAAAGAACTCGCTGCCCAAAGCGAGAAAGTGTTTGGCGCCACAAGACAGAAAGACAACTCGTTTGTCCAACAGGGATTCCACCAGCCGCGGTGACACTCTGTAGTTATCCGCTTTCCTTTCCAATACCTCCTTTTCCTTGTCTTTCTCCCTCTCGGCTGATGGCTCCGGTGTGGAGCTGGAATGAGCCGAAGAAGTAACGCTCAACCCAGAACTATGACTCTCTCTCTTTACTAATCCTCGTCGCTTGTCAGGACCGGATCCGCCACCCTGCTGCTGCATCGGTCCTGTCCGTGCGTTCTTCTCTTTTTCTTTCCGGTCTCGTTCTTTATTGTGGTTGGTCTTCAGTTCAACTTTGCCGCCAAGAGCCTCCATCCACCGTTTCACTCCATCGCTGAGCGTGCGATAAAATTCGGTGGAATAGGTGCGTCGCTTTCTGGGCTTCTTGCTCTTCTGTTCCTCATTTCCTTCCTCCTCTTCCTCCTCTTCCTCCTCTTGACCATTACCACTGCCCACACTGCTAGTGTTTGTTGTGGTTGTGGTTGCTGTTGCCTCGCTTTCCTCTTCTACATTCTTGGATGCAGAAGCCACACTCTTATTGTTGCCGCTGTTCTCTGTATCGTCGGTTGTCGTCGTTTCTTCTTTACGTCCTTTATCTTTTTTAAGTTGTTGCGTTTGCGTTTGTTGTTTGCTCTTTTGCTCAGTTGTGGGGGAGGTGCTGGTATTGGCGTTGTTGCTAGTTCTTCTGCTGCTGCTGGTTCGTCGCCTGCTCGCTCTTTTCTTTCTGACCGTCCAGTTGTATACAGTGCCTTCGTCTGTCAAACCTAACACGCCGTGCTCGTAGCAAGCCACCTGTAGGACGTACTTGGTGGCGAGGGCCACGTCCGTGCGAGGCACTTTTTCCACGATGGTAACGTCGTCCTCATACTCGGAACGCATTGTGCCCCACCAATACGCCTTTCCATCAGCTTTGTTTGATGAGATGTTCAGTCTCTCAAATTTCACAAGAAGAAAGAGGAAACGTACATGTTACGGCAGCAGTGGTGGTATAACCTGCGGAAACACCGGCCATGGTCTCATTTTTGAGAGCCTGTACTATGGTTGGAGACACTTGATCCTTTTCGTCACCATGGCCCAGAACGTGGTCCTTACCTTCACCCCATGTGTATAGGCGTCCTTTGTCTTCAGATTGTTCATTAGTTTATTGGTTTTGTGAATCAAAACTAGCCAATGAGAATGAGAAGCCAAGAAAGGTCAGAGGGAAACAGCAAAGAGAGAGTTTTTACCATCTATGGCACACGTATGAGCCATACCGCAAGCTACAGTGGTGATCTTCACGGATAACAATGAGCGAATGAGAGTTGGCTCCGGCTGAGACTTTGTATCATTGTGACCTAATCGCCCATGCCCTCCATAACCCCATGAAAACACTCGCCCTCCTTCTTCAATTGTATAAAATGATATTCTCACGTGAGAATAGGGAAACAAATCAAGAGGAAATCAGCAAACCAGTAAGAACAACGCTGTGGTAGAACCCACAAGAAGCGCTAACGCAGCGCGCGTTGTGCAGTGATTCATCGTCCAAGAGCTTTGGAAAGGTGTGTTTATCAAGACTTCCACCCCGCATATGTCCATCGTTACCCATTATATAAGCTGCTCCTTGATCTTTGTAGTGTATGTAAACGTATTTAGAAAACAAAGCAAAGCAAACAGAGGAAGAATAAGCAGTGGTGAGGCTAAACCATTAACAGCAACAGTGTGAAAGCGCCCACAAGATACGTTTACGATGTTTTCCTCAGCTAGCGTTTCAACCTTTGTAGGTACAGCATAATCATTTTCGTTGCCATGACCCAGAACTCCACACAACCCATGTCCAAATGTATACAGATCCCCATTTACTGTGTGTCACGATATTAACATCATCTCTTCTGCATCTCTCTCTCTCTCTCTCTCTCTCTCTCTCTCTCTCCTGCTTCCGCTTCTTTCTCTTCGGTAACGAAGAGGTGGAAGTTGACATAGGCAAGCAAAAAGAACAATACCAGTAATTACGGCGGTATGTGCAGGCCCACAACTGGCATAACCTATTATCTCCTGATCTAACGAGTTCACAGGACATGGTGAGGATGTGTCATCTTGTCGCTCGTAGAACCGACGGCCAAGGCCCAACCTATGCAGAAATGGATGGATTTAGTCATGAGACATCTTGGAACGAAGAGATATAAGAAACAGAAGAGGGCAGCAACAAACCGTCCGTCCCGATCGTCTCCCCAAGTATAAACTTTGTTTGTCACTACGGTATGCATTTAATTTGTAGAGTAAGAAGGTGAAGTTGCAGCAGACGCTCCAGTATAAGCAAGAAGCAAACGAACCAAAATGTACAAAGGTTTGTTTGGCAAGCCCAGGGTGCACACCCCGCATCGAGTTGTTCCGCTTGGCCCGCACCACAGCCGCCAACGACGAATCTGCCCTCGTTCGCTTCTTGGTTGTCGTCAGCCCTTCCACCATTCCTGTATGGTGACCCTCTTCTTCACTCTCTGCATTTCCCCTCCTTTTCTCTGCGTGTTGTTGATGCTGTTGTTGTTGAGAATGGGCGTGAAAGTGAGCGTCGTTTTGGTAGTTATCCGAGATCAGCAGCATGTTGCCAGCGTGATAGGCCATCACGGGAGCAAAGTATCGCCACAAGAGGTTGTTCCAGAGAGAGTCCTCTTGCATTAACTCTCTGAGCTGCTTGTTGACTTCGGAGAGGGCGCAAAACTCGCTGAGAGAGAGGAAGGAACAGACGTGCAGGAGGAGCTCGTTGGGGAGAAGAGAGAAGAAGGGCTCAAAGGGTTTGCTGAGATTGTTGAGAAGAAAGGAGGAAGAGGAGGAAGAGAGCGAAGAAGGAGTGGAGGAAGAGGGAGTAGTGGTGGAGGACGAGGAGGAGGAGGAGGAAGGAGAAGAGGAGCGAGTGAGTCGTCGTGGTTTAGAGGAGGAAGCAGCCGTGGAGGCGGCTGGGCTGGATAAGGACAGGGGAGAGGGGGTGGAAGAAGAGTGATCAGCTGAGGAAGAAGGGCGCAATGACAAGGCGTCCGATGAGGAGGCACGTCCCTCGGCTCCCAGGGCCACGGTGGCACGAGGAGGAGCGTGAGACTCGCTCCCTTCTTCCTCGGATTCGTCCACATCGTTCTCCAGCAGCTCGTCAATCTGGCTCTGGCTCTCCCTCTCAGCGGCCATCATGCGCCTCTCCTCCTCCGCTCTCTTCCGCCGTGAAGCGAAGGAAGGATCTTCCATCCTCATTCACTTTTTTTTGGGAGACACACAAAAAAAAAAAAATCAAAATTCTGTTTTCACACTAAAAATATGAAGCAGCGTGAGCGAGCGGTGGTCAAACAAACACACTGACAAACAGAACCTAGCTACCAGCACCAGGAATAAAGACACCGGCGCTCCAAAATGGAGGCAAAGCAAAAAAAATACTCGGAGGCTGGTTTGGTCCTTTCTTCTTGTTTTTGCTCTCTTCTCTCTTTATTGCGGGGAAATTGTTTGCCTGTGTTTTGATTGTTGATTGGAAGAGAAATTTCATAGCCAACCCACATTCTAAAAAAATATTAAGATCTGCCCAGAGACCGAGATCAAAGAGGATTTTTTTTTTGTTCGTGCGTTTCAGCCAAAGTTGCACTCCATCTGCCCTCGAATGGGCAGGAAGCAATACGGACAAACCCGCAACGACTCCTCTTCTTCCTCCTCCTCCTCCTCCTCTCCTTCTCCTCTCTTCTTCATCTGCTCGCTTTGTTTTTTCTCCTCTGCTTCGCCCACATGCTCTGTACCTTCTCCTTGCTGCTGCTGCGTCGTTTGTGAAGCCTCTTCTTTCGTTTGAGCAGCAGCGGCAGCCTTGAGTAACACCCGCTGCTCTGCAGCTTCCTCCTCCTCCTTTCGCATGCACTGCCGACAAAACAACAGGTGAGCGCAGGGCAGCAACACGACCCTCCTCTCTCTCTTCCTGCACAACACGCACAATAACCGTTTGTTGGTCCGTTCCGTCAACAACTCCAGCTCCTCGATGCGGCGCTCCAGCTTTTGCATGTCCTCCTTCATCCCTAGAAACCCAGCCACCAGCTTGAGCTTCTCAGCCTCCTCTCGTTCCCTCTCCACTCGTAGCTGTCGCGTTTCTTCTGTCCTCCGCTCCAACTCTCTCTCCATGTCGATGATCGATTGTTGAGCTGCTTCCAGTTGAAAACGAAGAATCATCTGTTCCATGCTTCCTCCTTCTTCGCCTGCGCTAGTGGCTGTTGTGTGTCCTTCTTTTTGGTCTCGGTTTTTTGCTTGTTGTTCATCTGCTTCTTCTTGTTCCATCCATGAAGCAATCGTTCTGAGGTGCATGTCAGAATAATACTGCCAACTAGCTTCTGCGTTGGTTGTTGGGAATTGTTGTGATTGCTCTTGTTGTTTTTGTTTTTGTAGTTTCAGAGCTTGTTTTCTCTTGTTCTTCTTCTCTCGCTCTCTTCGCTTTTTCCGCTCTCTTGCTGTGGTGACGGGTTTCTCTTCCTTTTGCTGCTTCTCTTTTGTTTCACCGTTTCCCCTCATCTTGACTGCTGTCATCAAATCTTCCTTATGTACATTTTGTTCTTCTCTCTTATTTTTCTCTATCGCATTTAGCTTTTTCTCCTTCGTCATCTTTCTGTTCGTAGTTGTTACTGTCGTTGTCTTCTCTGTTTCTTCTGAAGAGGTATAGGTGGTTGCAAGAAAGACTTGCAACCACCGGAAGAAGGCTTTATGTTCTTGACTGTTGTCCTGATTCATTTCTGCTAGCTCAAACGGAGACAATCCCATCAGATTTCTAATCCCGTCAAGCCGTAACATGCCTTTTCCTTCTTGTCCGTCTGCTTGTTCTCCTTTCCGCTCCGTTTTCTTTTTTTCGTCTTTCTTCTCGTTAGAATTTTCGTTATTTGCTTTTGCAGAATTTTGTTGCTGTGCAAACGAGAGTAATAGTCGTTCGCAACAACCGACCGAACATGTGTCGATGGCTTTGTGAAGAGCTGTATCTCCCTCAGCATCTTCAGCTGCGATGTCGATGTTGGGATGTTGAAGTAGGAGTTGGAGGCAATCCTCGTTGCCTTCATTGGCAGCTTCATGCAAAGGAGTCCATCGATTGACGTCCGTTGGGTTGACGTTATTTGTTCTCTCTTTTTTTTTGAAGGGAAATTGCTCTAATGTTAGTATGAGCACCGAGGAAAAAACATTGAAAGGAGGTTAAGACAAATAATCACCCAAAAGTACTCGGAGACAATCAACACCACCACAACGAGCGGCGAGGTGCAGTGGAGTGCACCCCTCGTAGTCGCAAAGGTCAACCTCAGCGCCATGCTGCAACAACAAAGAGACACTCTCCACGTTTCCCTCACTTGTTGCTTCATGCAACGGCCGCCAACCAACCTCGTCTGCAGCGTTTACCTTTGCATCTGTACAGGGAAGGAGGAAAGGAGGGAAAGAGCAGTTAACGACTGCAGAGGGAGTATCAAGAAGATAAAATGTACTGTGTTGAAGCAGGAGAGCAGTGCAGGCAGCAAAGCCTTTACGAGCTGCCGTATGAAGTGCAGTTTTGCCCTCGTTATCTCTAGCATTCACATCAGCCCCGCTTTTGAGCAAAAGCTCTATGCATGCACTATGTCCATTTACTATGTGTTCACATTACACGTTAAACAATACAAAGACAAAAGACGAATAACAAGAGCAAGGCACAAAGGAAAAACTAACCAGCAGCAAAAAACAAAGGAGTCATGTCGCTCTCGTCCCTATAATCGACCTCAGCTCCGTTGTCCAACAACAAGGCCGCACAGCCAACATGTCCCTTGAACACTGCCAAATGCAGTGCGCTGATCTTTTTCTCGGAGGCCTGCTTGTACTCTGCTCCTTGTTCTATTAACATCTTGGCACAAGCAGTATGGCCGTGATAGATGGCTTTGCGAAAGGGAGTGTCTCCGCCCAGATTCTCTGCGTTGGCGTTGGCCCCTCCCTCTTTGATTAAGACCAAAGCGCAGGAGGTGTGTCCGTTAACGATGGCTTTGTGGAGTGCTGTATCTCCCCATTTGTCCTGTGCGTCAACTTCCACTATCTCCTCCTGTTTTCTTTCCGTGACTTTTTTTGCGCTTTGCGTTTCATTCTCGTTCTTTCCTTCAAAATTGTAGTTCTTGTCCCGGTTTGTATTTTGTTGTTTGTTTAACAGCAACCTAAGACAAGCCAGCTTGCCGGCATGAGCAGCTGCATGGAGTGGAGATTGTTCCTCCTCGTCTCTGGCGTTGCGATCCGCACCGTGAGAAAGCAACAGGTCCACGCATTCCTCGTGTCCGTTGTGAGCAGCAAAGTGGAGAGCTGTGTGGCCTCGTTTGGCTGATATTTGCCAGGTGCAAACAACACAATGAGTAACGAGAACACAAACAAAGCAGGCTATATGAGAAAGATAGAGAAAAGGAAAGAAGATACCTGTTTTGGTTGGTTGAGAATAGTCCTCGGCAGCAGTGGGAGAAGAAGAAGTAGCAGAAGCAGAAGGAGAAGAACAAGAACAAGAAGCAGGGCAACCACCGCCATTCGGGTTAGCACCTGCTTGCAGTAGGAAGGCCAAGGTCTCGCTCTTGCCCGCTCCAGCCGCCAGACAGAGCACGACATCCTCCTCGATGGCCTTTCTTCGCAGCTCCTCCCTGTGTTGCATCAACTGCTGGAGAAAGGGAGTGCTGCCAAAGGTGCTCGTCATGTACATGACAAACTCTTTGACCCACTCCACCTGCTCCGTTTGGAGGTAGTCGCTGAACTTTTGGATGTTGTTGTCCGCCACCACTGGCAACAGGTTTCGTATGCAACCAATCAGATCCTAATTTTGTTTGTTCGTACGTTCAGCAGGGAGAGAGAGAGAGGGAGAGAGAGAGAGGGAGAGAGGGAGAGAGGGAGAGAGAGAGAGAGAGAGAGAGAGAGAGAGAGAGAGAGGGAGAGCGATGGAGAGTCACAAAAAGACGAGAAGAAAGAGAGAAAAGAGGGGAAGAGAAAGACGTGAAGAAGAAGTACAAACAGGATGAGGAGCATGTTGAGTCATGCAGGACTGGCAGAGGTAGAGCAGCTGCTGCACGATGGGCCGACACAGCGAGCAAACGTGGCCACACGTAACGAGGCAGCAGTCCTTCTGGGGGTTTGGTTCCGGGAAGATGCTGTTGATGGCGGCAGTCGCGTCGGTGTCGGTATCCCTCAACATCGATGACGAGGAGGGATCCATCATCAACCCTCGAGTTTGCTCTTCCTCCTCCTTCCCCGCCGCCCCCTCCACGTTGTACTTGAGGCTCTGCCGGTGTCGGTCGTTGCTTGTTGCTCCTCTCTTCTTCTTCCTTCCTCGCATTTCCTTTGTTGTCGACATTTCATCGTGTCGACCCAATCATAATTCCGTGTCGACACGATCCCTCTTATAGCAGCATGTAATGCCAAGAGAGAGTCTTAGCAAAAGTGTTTCAAGAGGTTTTGGAAAACAAAACGAATACAAAGAAGTGCATGAGCGTGCACCGTTTGTGTGGCCACCGATTCAGTCCCTTGACATTTGCATTTGCTCCAAACGAACTACAACCCTACCCAACAGGTCCTTTATCTCCTCCAACGTTTCCTGTCCTTTCGCCCGCGTTTTCTCCTCCGCTTCTTCGCTCCCCCACGACTCCAACGTCGTGCCCTTCTTCTCCTCGTTTACACGGAAGCTCCCGCTTTGTCTTCCTCCTCCTCCTCTTCTCTCTCTTTCCTCCACCACCTTCTTCTGCCTCAGCACGGCATCCCTAAAGACTTTGGCATCACGAACTCCCGTCAAAGAGAGTTCAGCTGCCAAACCTCCTCCTGAGGTTTGAAGGCTGAACGTTGTCAATGGAAAGCGAGACTCGAGGCAACCGCCGCCCGTGCTCCATATTTCGATGTCGGTGATGCGAGATAAGGGGTAGATGCGTTCGGTTTCGCCGAGGCGAGTGCAGTCGCAGCGACAACAGGACAGGCGCGGTCCAACCCGATAGACTACGCTATTTTCTCTATATAAAAAGTTGGCGCGAGAGACAGTGACGGAAAAGAGAAGAAGAAGAAGAAGAAGATGCGTACGTGAGAAGTAAGTCAGTTGCACGAGCCTCGTCGCGTATATTTCGTTCGCCACAAGGATAGAAAAGAGGGAACCACAAACAAGGAAGTGCATAGGCACAAGGCAACCAGCTCCGTCGGAAGGCTCCCACCATGTTTTCCACCTCGAACTCGGCTCTCAGCAGCACTCTCTCTCCATTGAATTCTTCCTCTTCCTCCCCCTCCCCCTCCCCCTCCTCCATGGAAGCTCCTCCACAATAATTCCTTTGGACCAGCTGAACGTTTTCACCGCTGTCGTCCGCTTGCCTGGCACTTCCTCTCCACTTGGCTTCCATGGGTTGCTTTTTTTTTTAATGTCTGCCGAAAAGGCACAGGTCTGCAATACCTTTTGTGGTATATGCGAGAGGACACGAGATGGCGAGAAGTGCGTCTCATCGGTGGAAAGAACTGGATAGCTATGTGCTTTGGATGATGCAGAGGAAGAAGGTTGCAACGGGTTGCAACCTGCAGTGGTGGTACAAGACTTGCGTTTTAAAGCCGGGGAGATGCTGTTTGGCTTTCTTTCGGGGGTGCAGCAAAGAACAGCACAAAAATGCCTGTTTGAGTTGTTGCAGTCTCTGGATGTTTGTCCCTACCGGACAGGAAGCGCAGCGCCTTTTCTTCAACAGACCACTGGTATTGTTCACGCCATATTCTAACTTTTTCTTTCTTTTCTCTTTGTCCATGCTAGCCCACTATTGTTTCCCTCTTTCATCTGTGTTTTTGCTGGGCTTTATTTTGGAGCCGGTGGCACGCCGAACAACTTCCTGGTTTCTTCGCCTGTGTTGTTTCGTCTTCAATCCTTCTTGCCCATTTCTTGCCCTGTCACAGGCTGTGTTGTGTGGCCATGAAGCAAGCTTTATTTTTTCAGGACCACCCGATAACCTTGAAGTGCACTTGCGGCTTTCGACCAACAGCATTGGAGTGCATAGATAATAAACAAGGGAAGACACCACACACACAGCACACCACCCATGAAACACATTTTAGGCCTCGTTCTTGGGGCCGCCTCAATGATAGTTTCGTTGGTTGCGCTTTGCCTCTTGTTTATTCAACTCTATCGCCACCTCTCTTCAGATGCGGCATTGATGACCAAAAAGAAGCGCCGCCGCCGAGCCAGAAGAAAGATGCCCTGCGGCTGGGTGGAGGACAACATACCAGACGAAATAATGTGCCACATCCTGGCGATGCTTCCCAAGAGCAGCATCGCCATGGCAGCCAGGACCTGTGCTCGGTGGTATGCCTGCAGCCCTGCTCGCCTCCGCAACAAGCTTTCGGTAAGGCGGGCATGCGCCTCTCTCGCTGCCATGAAGTGGGCTCGCCTTCAACAGGGCTGCCCCTGGGACAGCAAGGTCTGTGACCATCTGGCTCAGGCTGGCCTGTGGACAATGATGAAATGGGCGATACGAAATGGATGCCCGTGGAGTGCTCACGCTAGTCGCCATGTGGCAGGCTCCGGGCATATGAAGACGTTGAAATGGGCAAGAGCAAATGGGTGTCCTTGGGACGAGAAGACATGCAGGGCGGCCGCCTGCTACGGCCAGCTGGAAGCGTTGCAATGGGTGCGGGCACAAGGATGTCCTTGGAACGCACAAACCTGTGCCAAGGCTGCAGCAAACGGCCATCTGGAGCTGCTGCAATGGGCCAAGGCCAACGGATGTCCTTGGGATGAAGAGACTTGCGCGGGCGCAGCAAAGAACGGGCATATAGCGGTGTTGTGGTGGGCCAGGGCAAATGGCTGTCCTTGGAATGCACGCACTTGTGCTGGTGCGGCAGCAAAGGGCAACCTGGAGCTGTTGCAGTGGGCGAGGGAGAACGGGTGCCGTTGGGACAAGAAAACCTGCGAGGAGGCCGCCATGTGGGGCCATTTGGAGGTGTTGAAGTGGGCCAGAGCCAACGGATGCCCTTGGGACGACTCCGTGGGTGCTATTGCTGCTTCGAATGGCAACTGGGACGTGTTGAAATGGGCGAGAAAGAACGGCTGTGCTTTGGATGCACGGACTTGCGCTTACATGACCGAGCATGGCAACTTGGAAGTGCTGAAATGGGCAAGAGGAAGTGGGTGCCCCTGGGATGAATGGACTTGCGCCCTCGCGGCCAAGCACGGACACTTGGAGGTGTTACAGTGGGCGAGAGAAAGCGGGTGCCCTTGGGATGAACGGACTTGCTACTACGCGGCCGAGCGCGGTCACTTGGAGGTGCTGAAGTGGGCCAGAGAAAATGGATGCCCTTGGAACCAGGAGACCTGCCAGCGCGCCGCAGCGAACCACCATTTGGAGGCGTTGCAGTGGGCCAGAGCCAACGGGTGCCCTTGGAACAGCAAGACCCGCAAGCGCGCCGCTAAAATAGGCTATGTGGAGCCCTAGCTATATTTTAGAAGAAGAACAAGAACAAGAAGAACAAGGAGAAGAACAAGAACAAGAAGAAGAAGAAGAAGAAGAACAACAACAACAACAACAACAACAACAACAACAACAACAACAACAACAACAACAACAACAACAACAACAACAACAACAACAACAACAACAAGAAGAGGGAGAGGGAGGTACTTGCATTCTTCTTTCTCTCTGTGGGGCTGACGTCATCTGAATAAAGAAAAAGAAGAAAGCAGAAAAAAAAAGGGGGGGTAGCAGGCAGAGAGAGAAGAAAGCGCCATAATGCAAGGTCCTGCTGCTGCTGCTCTGCCTCCGGGGACAGGGTTGGTTGGCCAGGTGTACAAGCGGCAGGTGTTGCAGGAGGTGGTGCTCTACAAGACGTTCTCCATATGTCCGTTGTGCGCGTTGATTGATCGCACAGGTTTTTTTTTTCATTTTCTTTATTTGTTTGTCAAAGCGGGGGCGGTGGGATTTTACCGAGGAAAGGCATCATCACCATGTTCTTTTCTTTTCTTGTTCAAAAAGGTCTAAACTGGCAACCAGCTTCCGTGGTTGAAAGAGACTCGCAAGTGTTTCTTAAAGTGCAGTGCGTGACCCGGACTCGCTCTTCTTTTTAACTCTGCTCTCTCTCTCTCTCTCTCTTCTCTCTCTCTCCGTTGTCCCGTCGTGGTTGTTTTTCAAAGCATTCGCTTTTTCTCTCTCTCAGCTGCAAAGAACACCATGAGCCAGAAACGCATTACTGTTCTAATGCCAGCTGGTTCAAAGATGTACTTCTTCCTTCTTCTTTCTTCGTCTTTCTTCTTTCTTCTCATAGACAAAAACGTGTTAACTCATTGCAGATTCTCACATTCTCTCATGTCAACCAAGGTTATTGCTTCCTCCTTCTTTTCCTTCTTTCTTCTTCTTCTTGTTCTTCTTGTTCTTCTTCTTCTTCTTCTTCTGCTCCTTCTTCTTCTTCTTCTTCTTCTTCTTCTTCTTCTTCTTCTTCTTCTTCTTCTTCTTCTTGGTCTTCTTCTTCTTCTTCTTCTTTGTGTGTTAGCATTATTAAACACCATCAAAACAGACAACGAGCCAGAAACAGCGATAGGAGACATCGAGGATTTGAAAAGGGACATGAAGCTTAACGTGCGGACCAAAAACTATCCGCTGGTGCTCGAGTTGCCTATTTTCGAGGGCTCCTCGTTTCTATCGGATGAAGCCATCACCCACCATATTGAACGGCTGAGATCTCTCTATCCTCAAGACCGAAAGGTTTGCTTGTTTTACAACAGAGAATAGAGAGAGAGAGAGAGAGAGAGAGAGAGAGAGAACAAACAAAACTACTCTAGACAGAAGAGAAAAGGAATGATGAATAGAACAGACACCAGAGGATTTGTAATGCAAGGAGCTAATTGTTATCATGATGTTTAGTTTACTCTGAAAGTGTTGGGCAAGTTGACGATGGACATGGAAACGCTGAACCAAAAGGCTTTACTGGTGGAGGGGTTGCTACCGGAAACGCCGATTCTGATGGAAGTTTCCTACGAGCGCTTGGCACTGCTTTGTGCTTTGCCCAATTCTATCTTTCTTCGACCTTGGATTTATCCTTCTCTCAAGTAATTCTTTGCTTCTTGCAGTTGTTCCTTTTATCACCTTCACAAACTAACAAAACAAAACAGATACTATTTACGCAAAGGAGACGAACATATCTGTCTCGAAGAACTGAGACAACTATTTCTCTGCGTTAAAGAGTTTGCTGGCATCCAACTCATCATCACACTTGCCATCAATCGACCATTTCCAAGACTCAATCTTCTTCTTGACGAACTCCGGCGACAATCCACACTTGTCCGATGCGTTGTGTTATCGTTGGAGCGGCCGCCGAAAGAGATACTGAGTTCTCTTCAGACAAAAGCCAAAAAATTGAAGGAACAACAGGAACACAAGGCTTTGATGAAACGCATCTACGGAGATATGGGAAGCGAAGTCGTCGCTGGATGGCAACAAATGAACAACAATAACAGCAACAGACGAACATCTGATGAAACAACTCAAGAGAAAGGAAAGGAAAAGGAAAAACAAGGAGAGAAAGGAAAACACGCAGAGGACAGCAAGGACAAGACGACGAAAAATGAAAATGAGGACCCTGCATCGCCGACATCACTTTACACAACACAACTGGTGAGGACGGTAGTTGCTTCTGGGCCGAAGGGCAAGTTTGAGATAAGCAGACAGATAGACATGGTAGGGACGAAGTTGCGGTGGAGCTTCCGTACGGAGGAAAAGGATATTGCTTTTGGAATCTTTTTTGAAAACCTGGATGACTTTGCCACCGTTAGTTGCTTCTATGTCTTTCATCTGTCGTTACTTCTTGTTCTAACTCGTTTTTTTTTCAAATCTCAATATAGAAAGAGTTGATTGCTAGCCGTCGTTATGCCTCTCATCTTCGTCAAATCAGCGTTCGTTTCCACTTTTTCCCTTCGACTGCGCAAGATGATGCAATACTAACACAATTTCAAACATACTAAAAATTACAGGGAGAAATAACAGCCAAGAAACCAGGTATATACACATTACGATGGGACAATGCATATTCGCGACTGCGTAAGAAAGTTCTGCATTATAGTGCCTATTTGGTGCTTCCAGAGGAGAACGATGCAGAAAGAATCAAGAACAGGATAAAGGAAGAAGAACATAACAGCAATGGCGAGAGCGACAGAGACTCTCTCTTTCTCAACCATAGCATCAACACATTGGATCCCTACGAATTGCTTAAACTCATTGAAGTGGATACTAATAGGACTATTTCTGTCGAAGGTTTGTTGTTTCTCACATACTTTTTTCCTCAACCACTCACTTTGTTAAGCGCCCATCAAAAAAAAAAAAGACTTTTGCCCAGTAAGTGCAGCTAAAGTGTTGGAGCCCTTCTTAGCAGCAACCGGATTGGGCAAGTTCACCATCCAACCTTCTCCATTTTGTGGTTTTGTTTGTTGCCTGCTGAACTCTGATTCGTTGGAGTCTGTCCCACTGAGTCGCTTCATTAGCCCGTCTCGCTTCTACACCGAAATGTTGGTGGAGTTACCTAGTCTTGAAAAACAGAACATGGGTATACACTTTGTTTCTCTTCTCTCAGTACGTTCTTTGGTTTCTTGCCTTTCGTCTTACTCCTTTAAAATACAGAGGCAATTACTCTTGCTGGATTGATAAAGCTCAAACGGATACGAAAGGTTTTTTTTTTTTGCTTTCTTTTCTTTCCTGTTTCTTTTCTGACGACTAGTCTTTATCACACAAAGATACTGCAACGGAGTGCATTGCCATCAGTGCAAATCCCAAACATCCTACCGTACCTACTAGATCGCTCCAAGGCGGAGGAGACCCATCGCTTCCTCATGGCTACCCAGTTCTTGGTCGTTCACAACAACATGGACATAGCGGCAGTGGACATGCGACGACGATGCCGATGCACCGTTCAACAGGTCTATCCTGGTTCGGAGAGTGGTCTTGCCGCGTCCTGCACGGGTTGCATTTGATGTATGGAGGAGGGAGAGAGAGAGAGAGAGAGAGAGAAGTTTTGTTTTTTGCGTTTCTGTTTTGTCTTCAGTAGAAACTTATGTGCATTGCAGTCATTTTTCTTTGGATGCCAGAAGGAGTGTTGAGAGTGTGAACATGGGCGCCGTCTTCTTTGTGATATGTGAGAAGGGCACCGCTGTCCTCTTTAAGCCGAATGATGGAGATGTGGTCCTTTCCGTTGAGGTCGTACTCGTAAACACGACACTTTTCTTCCTCTGCGTTGCCATCGTTTGCTTTTCGTTGAAGCACAAAAGACAATAGCGCCAACGGAGTCATCGTTCGTGGATCGTTTTCTTCACCTGTTGGTGTTTGCGTCTTGTTGCGAGGAGTGGGTATGATGAACCGCCCCGGACAGTTTCGTATCTCCTTCCAGGGCCACACCGACGCCAGGTCATCATACGTTACGCTGCTGAACGACGACGTCTCAACTTCTTCGTTTCGTGCTTGCATGGGTCTCTCTACGTGAAGGTTTTTGCATTCTTCGCGTTCTTGTCCGCTAGTAAACTCTCATAACATAAATTCCTCACATTCCAATTGTCTACATTAAAAAGCGCATAACATAAATTCTTCATCACATTCCAGTGGCGAACCTCTCGGCAAGAGAAGAAGCACGCTTGCAGAAGGAGGCCCAACGAATGAGTTCGCCATTGGAATGACAGAT
This sequence comes from Balamuthia mandrillaris, assembly GCA_031835245.1. NCBI lineage: Eukaryota > Discosea > Longamoebia > Balamuthiidae > Balamuthia > Balamuthia mandrillaris. The sequence continues at coordinate 70,486 of JAVKOQ010000148.1, read as the reverse complement.
TTTCTTTACTCGGTCTTCTTCTTCTTGCCAAGGGGGATCTTGGCCTTGATGAGGGCGGTGACTTCGGAGACCTTGTCTTCCACGAGATAAAACACCCTGTCGATGTCCTTCTTCTTCTCCAAATAGATGCGTGGCCAAATAAACGCAGCTATGAAAGCTGTAGAAGAGAGAAGAGAGAGAAAAAGAGAGAGGAGAGGGAGAGTTAATACTGGGAAAGAGAACAACAGAAAGATTTGAAGATGAAACTTACTCATGTACAGAAGGGTAAGGCCGGAGAAAAGTCTACCGATGACGGAAAGCACCCAAATGAACAGAGCAACCTGTAAGTGATAAGGATAAGTAAGAAGCAAAAAAATGTGACAAAAAGGCTTTGGTAAAGAAGCTTTTGCCTTGAAGGTAAGAGCATTGTCGGTGAAATACAGAATGGCGCGAGCCACTGTGGCGGCATCGTTCGCCAGTTGAACGATGGCGTCGGCGTGTGGCTCTAAGGTCTCTCTGGTCGCCACATAAGGGTTACGCAACTTGGGCCTGGTAACAAAAGGATAAGAAAGGCAGGAAAGCGAGAGAAGGGAAGGGAGGGAAGAGAGAAGAAGAAAGTAGAGAGTGAGGACGCAAGAAGAGAAATAAGAGTAAGAGTGTGTACAGGAATGGGTTCTCTGGCTTCTCTTTCTTCAATTGGGCACGGAGCATGGTGCCGTTGGCGTAAGCGCAGCACACAAAGATGAGAGAAAGGGCCAAGTAGCACAACAGGGTCAACACGCTGTACTCCCCAACGGTGATCAGGAAGAAAAAGAAGTTTCCGATGCCAAAGAGGAGAGCCGATTGAAGAGGATCTCTCCAGTGCAACACATCACTGACTGGAAAGTCAAAAACAACAAGTCTTTTACTTCATCGGCGCTCTCTAAATAAAGGGGGGAAGGACCAAAAAAAAAAATAATCCAAACCTTGACCATAAAGAGGGCTGGACTTCAAAGCGTCCACGATCAGCACACCTTTATTTTTGTAAGAGGATGGATGATGAGTCATGGATTTCGTTTTCGAAAAAAAAAAATAGAAGAAAAATATTTTTGAGAGCGCGCTACGAACGTGAAGATTGCTCTGCAGCCGCAGAAGAGGAAGAGGCCTCGCCGGACTCGTCCTCCTCTTCGACAAAACGCTCGTTCTCTTTCTCCTTGCCTTGCCCTGGCTCCGTTCGGGTCTCGCGCTCGCTATCGCTCGACATCTCTCTCTCTCTCTTTTTTCGTGTCACCCGAAGTTCTGTTTCTTTTTGTTAATTTTTTTTCGATTTTTTTCTTTGGTTATCAACAATTTTCTCTTGTCGACAAATATTTCCATGCGGTAGTTAGGTGGCGTGTGCCTTCCTCCGCCACGTCAGTACGGTAATGAAAATTTCCGGTTTACCCGGCGGACCAATCCTCGCAGGCCACACCAGTTCGTGTCGACTGGTCCATATTCTTCCTTTTTTTTTTTGCGTTCCCGCAGTTTTCGGCGGGGGTTCCCAGCAAATCCACGTCACCCCAATCAAAAAAGAGTGTCGTTCTCGTGTCCTTTTTCCGCCCAGTTTCCCTCGGTTTTACTGCCCGCTCTCTTTCTATTTTGTCCCTCTCTTTCCTCTTCTTCTCTCTTTGTTTTGGAGAGAGGTTTAAAAAGAAAGAAAGAACGTCCGCTCTGAACTACGCTTTTTTTTTTCCCTCGCACTCGTTGAGTTCTTCGAGCTACACACAAAAAAAAAAGAAGTTCTGCGCGCGAACAGTTTTTTCTTTTTTTTTTTGTTTAACACCCAAAACAAGGTGCGTGTCTGTTGGTTCTCTTTTTTGTTTCGTCTGTCTCTTTTTTCTCGCTCTATTTTTTTTTTGGTTCTTTTCCTTTTTATTTCTTTCTTCTTCTTTTCTATTTCTCTCTCTCTCTCTCTCTCTCTCTCTCTCTCTCACTGACAAACGCATCACTTGCCCTTTATTTTTTCCCCTCCCACAGTGACAAGTGAGTGAGAACAAGCACTTGTCCTCGATTTTTTTTTGTCTTGTTCTTTTTTTTCCCCTTCGCGACAAAACTGTAAGCGGCACAAAAAGGTTCGTTTCGGGTGACCTCCTCTCTTCTCTCTCGCTCTCTCTTTCTGTTCCCTCTCTCTAGTATCTGGTGAGTGTGAAGTGAGCGTTCGCACAACTTCTATCTTTCTTTTTTTCACACCCTTTTTTCCCCTTTCTCTTGTATCAACAGAACCTTTTCAATAGGAAGAAGATTAGTAACATTGATATTTCCTCCTTGTTCTCTTCAAACCACCAATTACACATTAAACAGAAATGATAGACGCATACCTCATCATCGGCATCGCGGTGGCCTTCCTCATCGGCTTTCTGATCATAGCCTTCTTTGGCAGTAGCCTGCAGGCCAAACCGGCTCGCCCAGCAGCCTCCAAACCACCCTCTTCCACCACCACCACCTCTACAAACAACCGATCCACCAACAACAACGCCAAGGCCGCGACCAAAGGCGGCAACAAGGGTGGCAAGCGCTCTCGCCAGGAGTTGCAGGGAAGCAGTGACAAGGCCGCCAGCGTGGCCTCTCCCACGCCCTCTGCCCCTAAGAAGAGCAAGACTGAAAAGCAGCCGCAGAAGCAAGAGGCCGCACCCTCTCCTGCTGCCGCTGTTGTGAGCGATAGTGACGCTGCCGCTCAAGCCAAGAAGAAGAAGAAGAGAAAGAGCAAGGGCAAGGCCGCTACCACCAACGCTACCGCCACCACCACTACTGCCACTAACAGCCTTGCCGACCTCTCCGAGGACGACATCCAATTCGCCGAGAGCCTTTCCAGCAGAGCCAAGAACCCCTCCAAGAAGCAGGCCGAGAAGGAGAAGGCCAAGGAGGAACCCGCCAAGCCCGCTGTTGATACCTCCAACTGGGCCACCAACGACAAGAAAACCAAGGAAATCGCCTCCCTAAAGTCCCGCCTGGCCTTGATCGAGCAGGAACGCGAAGAGCTTTCCAAGGTTGTGGAGGACCACAAGAAGAAACTGAGGGATGTCTCCTTAACCAACGCCAAGCTGACCAACAAGATGGAGGAGCTGAAGGAGAGCTATGAGGCCAAGCTGCAAAGATATGAAGCCGCCAGGGCCAACAATGAGGACCTCCCCAATGAGGTCGATCTCAAGGAAAAGAACTACGTGCAGGAGGGCCACGAGACTAAGATCTTCAACCTCAGCAAGGAGCTGGGCATTCAGACACAAACAAACCTCCGGATGATGAAGACCATCGACGCTCTCAACGCCACCGTCTCCAGGTTGGAGCACGAGAGGAACACCATCCTCACCAAGGGTGCCAAGGGCATCAGCGCCAAGCTTCAGAGGGAACTTGTCGAGAAGACCAAAGCCCTTGAGGCCCAAATTGCTGAGAATCAGAAGCTCCGGGCCAGTCTCAACAACGTTGGCGGTGGTGCCGCCGGGGATGCTGACAGCGAAAGCGCCGATGCCAAAATCTCTGCCCTTCAGCTGAAGGTGGAGAGCCTGGCTGGCAGGAATGAGCTTCTGGAGAAGGAGCTTCAGGACAAGGAAAGGGAGAGCAGGGATGCTCTTACCAAGTTCCAGGAGGCCCAGAGCGAGCTGGAGAGGATGAAAGAGCAGTTCAGCACCGTTGGTGGCGTTGTAGAAGTTGGAGATGAGTAAAAAAAAAAAAAGCAAAACATCAAGCACGAACGAACGAACAAACCAGAACGAACGAGAACTGAGAGGAAGGATTTGTGTATCTCAACCAAACCACCCCCCTTTATCCTTCCCCTTTTTTTATATTTTATTTTTTGTTGCTTTTAGTTTTTTTTTTTGTTTTTGTTTCCCCATATATGCCATAACGATTGTTGTTTTTTTTCTCACTTTGTGACAAAAAAAAGTAACATATTTTTCACCGCTTCAACATTGTTCTCCTCTCTTTCTCTCCTACAAAAAGCCTCAGACGTGCAGAGAGAAGAGAATGAGAAGAGAGCAAGGAGAGAGAGAGAGAGAGAGAGAGAGAGAGAGAGAGAGACAGGCGAGTGAAGCGTGCAACCTCCACTCCCACCCACGCGTGATGTCCTAGGCACGTACCAACAACAATTTGTGGATTTGGCAACTTGTGAAGGCGTAGAGTGTTCCAATTGCATATGAGACTGGGATTGGTGTAGCCTTCTATTGGCGAAACTGTGCCGTGAACAAGGCCTAAGCTTTGAAGCGATACTTGCATGAACTCCTCCTCCTGTGTGATTTAGTAAACGGGTTTCCTTTCCGTTTCTTCTCTGGCCAGGGTTGGCTCAGGGCAAAGCCGTTTGTTCTTTGGTTGGGAGGGACACAAGAAGAAGACGGAGAGAAGGACATGGGAGTACCCCATGGAATTTTATTTGTTACAGTGATAAAACAGGTCTAGAAAACAAGGCGTTGTTGCTGTTGAAGTTGGAGTTATTGTTGGAATGGCAAGTCCTCTCAAAAACCTCCTTTGGAAGAGTACTTGCATGGTGCTGAGGATTGTACGAAATTGGAGGCAAATTGTTGCACCATTTGGGCCTGAGCTTGCGGTGCGGCTGCTGTGTACTGGGCCTTCAGTTGTTGAGCATAAGCTGCAAAGAAAGAGTTAAGCATAAAAGCATAAGGAAACAAACAAAATAACAGGAAAAAAACAAACATACCAGTGCCGTAAGACTTTTCAGCAACACGGAACACGGTCTCTTCGCTGGTGGCCAGTTGGGAGAGCTCCATCCAATGACCAGCGCTGAGCAGCAACACGCCTCCGCTCTTGTATTTCAACACGACATGGCCGGCAGCGCCCTGGTGCTCTCCTAACGTGACCGCCTTGTCCTTTCCTTTCAGAAGAGTGCCGTCCGCCTTGGTCATCACAGTCAGCACCTCTAAAGTGTACAGGTCATGGTCCTTCTTTCTGTCGGGATCGACGGTGTACATGATGGTGCCGCCCATGGCGTGAACGACGGCCAAGCCTTCCTCGCACAGCTCGCCCACCTTCTTCAGTTGCTCCGAAGGACACTCCAACAAGGTTGAAGGCTGGAAGCGCAGCTCACAGGAGTTGCTGAACGTGTCGATCTGGAGCACCGGCTTGGGTCCCAACAGGTCCTCAAAGTTGGACCATTGGCCTATGAGACCTTTGAGAGAAAAGTCGGAGAACATGACCATGTGCTTCCGGTCCAACATGGCCTTGGTGAAGGCAAAGACCTCCTTGTCGAGGGAGCAAAAGCCCTGCTCGTTGCAACCACCGCTGCACTCAAAGTTCATGACGACGGCATCAGGCTCCACAGCCTTGACGTCCTCCAAGATCTGCGCCAGTACCGCCTCTTGCTCGCTGTCGAGCTCCTTTCGTTCTTCCTCGCAGAGAGCGTGATGGATGACTCCCACAAGACTATTGCTAACCTCAAAGACGGAGACGCGACCTTCTGGCGCCAACTGAGGTACCGTTCGGAAGAGGGAATCGTAGCTGCTGCCCGGATGGAAGGTCACAATGACGGCCACCACGGAGTCTTCCTTCTTCTCGCCCTGTTGGGGGATGCGGCGCACAAACTCAGAGCCTCCACCAAAGCCGCCAAAGCTGCCATAGCCGCCATACGTTTGAACAGGCGGCATGCTGTAGGGGCTGGCGTAGGCCAGGTTGTTGCTAAGGTTCCCGAAGCTATTGTAGTTGACAGACGAGGGGTCGGATAGTTGTTGCTGCTGTTGCATTTGTGGAATCTGTTGCAGTTGAGGAGTGGAAAAGGCGTTGCTGTTGTTCGTGAAAGCGACGGAGCTGCTTGGGACCGGAAGAGCGGAAGCCCCATAAGGTGAGGGGCTATAGTTCAGAGAGATCTGTTGCTGCGGTGGCAGCTGTTGCTGTTGGAAGGAGAATGGGACGCTACTGGATTGTTGTTGCTGTTGCATGGTGGTGTAAGAGGTATTCGTGTGTGTGCGGTAACAAAAAAATAAACACAGTACAGAAAAGAAGAAAAAATAAAATAAAATAAAATAAAAGAAAAGGACCGAAAACACTTTTTCTTTCTCCCTTCGTAACGTTTTCCCTGAAAAAGGTAAAGAGTAATCTCGCCTTAATCGTGATCGTCCAATGAAAAACCAAAAGATGATCGGGAGTGCGAGATCCAAGCATTTCATTGGTCAGCCTCTATACAGGTTTTTTCAATTCAGCAAAAACTTTTACAAAAGATGGCCACGTCCTCGGCCGTTTCTACGCTCTTGGCCAGGGTGGTGCTGCCGCCGTCGATCTGTTTGACGAGCCCGCACAACGTCTTGCCGGGGCCCAACTCCCAAAACTCGGTGGCTCCTTCGGATCGGCACCACTGCACGCTCTCGGACCATCGCACGGGTGCCGTCACTTGTTGAACTAGCATTTTGGTGATCTTCTCTTCTTCTTTCTCTTCTTCTGCTTCGTCATCGCCTTTGAGGGATATGTTCCTTGCGCTCACATTTGAGATAACTGGAACTACACGGACAAAAAAATAACAAACGGAAAGAAGTGAGGAAAAAGAAAAGAAAAGAAAAGAAAAGAAAAGAAAAGAAAAGAAAAGAAAAGAAAAGAAAAGAAAAGAAAAGAAAAGAAAAGAAAAGAAAAGAAAAGAAAAGAAAAGAAAAGAAAAGAAAAGAAAAGAAAAGAAAAGAAAAGAAAAGAAAAGAAAAGAAAAGAAAAGAAAAGAAAAGAAAAGAAAAGAAAAGAAAAGAAAGAAAATAAAAGAAAAGAAAAGAAAAGAAAAGAAAAGAAAAGAAAAGAGAAAGGCACAAAAGAGAAACCTGTTAAACGAGAAAAAGTAATGCTGCCGCTTTTGATGTAAGCCTCCAGCTCATCAGCAGCTCCTTTCATCAATGAGCAATGGAAAGGGGCGCTAACCTGAAGCCGCTTGGCCACTCGCACTGTCTTCTTAAACCGTTCATCCTTTTTGCTTAACATTACAGCCTCCTCTATCGCATCAGTCGTTCCACTCAATACGACCTGTTTTTCAACAACAAAAGGTTTAGAGACTGACAAAGCAGGAGAAAAGATAAAGGAGGAAGAGGGGATGATGCCTGGGTTGGAGAGTTGATGTTGGCCACTTGACAGACTTGAGAGGTGGCGTGAGAGGCTTCTTCGGCTATTATGTTGGCGGTGTCGAGGTCGATGGGAAAGAAGGCAGCCATCCCTCCTTTTCCTGGTGCCACTGCTCTTTGCATGGCCTGCCCTCTAACTCGCTTTGGTTTAATGAGAGAGAGAAGAGAGAGAGAGAGAGAGAAAGCGAGAGCGACAGAGGTTTTGGTCATTTTAAACAATAACAAGAGGTAAAAGCCCAACTGGATAGCCGTACCACTAAACGGGCAGCATCCCACAAAGACAAACAGTCGGCAGCACAAAGGGCGCTGTATTCTCCCAATGAGTGGCCCATTGCAAACTGGACCGTCTCCGCCAACGACCATCCCAGTTCTTTCTGAAAGTGTAAAACAACAAAAAAAAACTATTAGAGATGAGAAAAAGAACGTGTTGGGTTTTGTTATAAAAAAAAAGATGTTTGTTTGCACCTTCAAGACACGAAACACAGCAATGGAATGAGCCAAGAGAGCGGGCTGAGCATTTTCTGTCAGCGTCACCTCTTCCTTTTTGGAAAGATATGGTGGTTAAGCTTCAAGAGGTCAACAACAAAAAAGTTTCAATGCTGGATCGTCCAAACCTGGGTTCCTTCCCAAAGGAGATGGGAGAGATTAAAGCCTACGTGGCAAAAGAAGAAGTGGGAGTTAGAGTGGAAGTGACTGATGGATATTAAAAAAAGAAGTGGATGAGAGTGATGGTACTGAGAGCTTCGTTTACTTCCTCAAACACCCTTCGTGCTTCGGGGAACTCTTGCGCAAGGTCATATCCCATTCTAACGTGTTGAGCGCCTTGTCCGGGGAACATCAACACCCTTCCGCCTCTCTCTCCTCCGGCACCATTCGCCCTGCTGCTTGTTTGCGTTCTTTCGGCCGAGCTGTACGTACAAAGCCGCCTACTGATGCCCCCACCACGCCTGCGTGTTGGCAACAACACCGAACCACTACCGTGGATCTCTGCCCAGGACCTTATCCTGCCCACAGCAAGCTCCCTCCTCCTCCCCGGCCCTGTTCTCCACATTCGCACTGCTTCCGGCTTTGCTCTGCTACTTTTTATGTAATAACCATTCAAAGCATCAATCAAAAATCAAAAAAAGGAATGATCGATCGACATGAGGGGTTTCTGAATTTTCGCGCCATTTTTTTTCCTGGTAATTCTGGCGGGAAACTAAAAACCGCACAGTAGGCAAGGGGAAACACGAGACAAGGAGGAGATCAAAAAAAAAAAACCGAGTAGTAGTAGCGAACATGGCAGGCAAGGGGAAGCCGTTCAGCCTTGTGGTGGCTGCTACCAAGAATTGGGGTATCGGGTTGGAGGGAAAGCTGCCGTGGTCGCTGCCCAAGGAGATGGCCCATTTCAAGGCGCTCACGCTGACCACCAACGACGCCGCCAAGAAGAATGCCGTCATCATGGGGCGAAAGACGTTCGAGTCCATCCCACCCAAGTTCAGGCCTTTGCCCAATCGCTTTAATATCGTGCTCAGTCGCACCCTTGAAAAGAAGAGGTAACCGCTTCTCTGCTCGGCAGATCATCATTTTGCTGTTGCGTTAACGGAACTCCACCACTCCCCAGCTTTCCCGAAGGAGTTTTCATTGTCCCAAGTTTCAATTCTGCTTTGGAACTTCTCGATTGTGACCTTAGCGAGCAGGTCTTCTACCTTTTATTTTTCTCTCTTTTGGCTCTTGTCCTTCTCTCTCTTCCCACTTCTTCTCCTCTCTGCTCACTTTTACCTTCACTACGAAACAGGTAGAGTCTGCGTTTGTGATTGGAGGAGCCAACGTATTCGAGGAGGCCATGCAACACAAACGCTGTCGCAGCATTTATCTCACACGCATTCACTCTCCTGAATACCAAGCGGACACTTTCCTTACCCCCATTGATGAAAACGTGTTCAAGCTGGATACCTCCTATGAAAAGTACGGCATTCCACAGGAAGAAAATGGTGCACACTATGAATTCTTGCGCTATGTTAATGTACATTCTGAAGGTTTTTTTTGAACTTTCTTCTCTTCTTTCTTCTCTTTCTTCTTCTTACCGTCTGTTGCCGAATAGAGAAAAATACAGATGAACCTCACGAAGAGCGACAATATCTTGACTTAGTGAGGGACATCATTGAGAACGGAAATACACGAGAGGACAGGACTGGCGTCGGTATGTTTCGTTTCTTGTGTTATACGTTCTCAGTGTCTCCGCTAAATCTTTTATGCACATGTATGTAGGTACCAAGTCCAAGTTTGGTTGTCAGATGCGGTTCAGCCTTCGCAACGATCATTTCCCTTTGCTGACCACAAAGAGAGTCTTTTGGAGAGGTGTTGCAGAGGAACTTCTCTGGTTTATCAGCGGCTCTACCAACGCCAACACCCTTTCTGAAAAAAGTACCACTCTCTTTCAATCTAGGAATTGATCTTCTCTTCTCATTTTCTGTTGATTGTTTACAAGACGTGAACATTTGGAAGCCAAATGGTTCGAAGGAGTTCTTGGCCAAGCGTGGTTTGGGCCATAGGGAGGAAGGCGACCTCGGTCCCGTCTATGGTTTTCAATGGCGTCACTGGGGTGCCGAATACACAGACATGCATGCTGACTATAAAGGTATGTCTTTCCCTTTGCTTTGCTCTCTCTCTCTCTCTCTCTCTCTCTCTCTCTCTCTCTCTAAATTATATCATGAAGGCAAAGGCTTGGACCAGCTGGCTGCTTGCATTGATCTCATCAAACGTGATCCCACAAGCCGACGCATCGTCATGTCGGCCTGGAATCCCTCCGACCTGGACCTCATGGCCCTTCCTCCCTGCCACATGTTTTGCCAATTCTACGTCGCCAACGATGAACTTTCTTGTCAGGTACTTCCTCTTTTCTATTTTGTTAATTCGTTTCTTCTTTTAGCACACCAGAAACTTTGACACAGAAAATAAACAGTTATACCAACGCTCAGCAGATATGGGACTGGGCATTCCGTTCAACATAGCGAGCTATGCTTTGTTGACAAGGTTGGTGGCCCAGGTATGCGGCCTAAAGAGTGGAGAGTTGGTGCACACCATCGGCGATGCTCATGTCTACCTCAACCACATCGATGGCCTCAAGGAACAGCTCCAGAGGGATCCTTTGCCATTCCCCAAGCTTCACATCAAACAACGTGGTCAAACTATTGATGGTGCCTTTCCTCCTCCTACTTTTCTCCTTCCTTCCTTCTTCTTCTTCTTGTTCTTATTGTTCTTGTTCTTCTTGTTTGTCTTGTTCTTCTTCCTCTCCTTCTTCTTGTTCTTCTTCCCTTCTTCTTCTTCTTCTTTCTTCTTCTTCTTCCTCTTCTTCTTGTTCTTCTTCTTCTTCTTCTTCTTCCTTTGTTTTTTCTTATTTCTCTCTTCAGATTTTACATTTGATGATTTGGAGCTGGAAGGCTATCAGTGCCATAAGACCATCAGTCTTCCGTTTGCTGTGTAAGTGTTTCGTTGATAGATAGATGCTATAGTGCATGTTTTCTGGTTTGTAACTTGTAACAATGTGCCCTTCTATCTTCCCTCTCTTGATTTCTTTTTTTTTTTTCCTCTTTCCCTTCCTGTTGTCTTTCTTTGTTTCTTCGTTCGCCATCACCGCTTTTTCTTTATGGATTGTTTGTGACTTCAAAGATGGCTTTGAAGGTGTTGAGCGACTGCGGAGGAGGCAGAAAGGGTATCAGACGGAGGGGGTTTTTTTTTGGAGGGTGGCAGTAAGTAGTTGGTGACAAGCATGAAGTACGTACAATGTTGAGGGCCTCCTGTGTCTGAGTAAAGTTGTCGAGACTGACCGAAGCTCTCTCCATATGTTCCACCACATTACCTTGTTAGCAACAAAGTAGCAAAGTGAGCAAACTTTGTGGAGGTTTTTTCTCAAAAATAATAAATAAATGAAAAAGACAGTTGTGGGGGGGTTGGTGAGCACCTAACCGCTCGTTCATCTGATTCAAGGCAACAATAAGCTGCTTCATCTCCGTGGCCGTAACCCGCTCCTCTTGCTTCTGAACTCCAGCCCCACCCGTTTGCTCTTCCATCTTTCCTATCTTTTTTGTCGCTGACCTTGTGTCGTCCCGAGAAGATATTCGGGACGACACGGATTTTAATTTATGCCGACATTCTCTTTCTTTTCTTTTTTTTTGCGGCTGCGACGAAGAAGAGAGAGAGGGTGAGTGAGGGAGAGAGAGCAACGACTGCTGTTGTTGTGGATCGCGAGTCTTTGGTTCAACGAGCTCGAGTGTTGCCAGCCTACTGCTTTTCTCATCGTCATCATCATGGCGGACCTTGTGCAGAAGAACATGGAGGAAATGATCCCGGAGCTGGAAAGCTTGGCCAAGTGCCGGCTTTTCACTCAGGTTTGTCATCAGCCGCATCCAAAAGAAAACTCCCTTTATGGAGGGTTTCTTTCTTTCTTTTTTTTTGGTCGCTCCAGTTTTTGATTTGTACGACATGTAGGCGGAGATCAAAGCCATCGTAAAGCGAAGAAGGCATTTTGAGTATGCCGTCCAGCGAAGAGGTGCCGAAAAGTTCGACTTTTTGCGCTACATTCAGTACGAGATGAACTTGGACCTGCTCCGCCGCAGAAGAAAAGGGCGCATGGGTACTCTTTTTTATTCTCTTGTTTCACTCCTTGTATCCTTTGTTCTCTCTCTCTCTCTCTCTCTCTCTCTCTCTCCTCGCTTGTCTGTTATTGTTCGGTTTTTTCTTACTTTGAGAGGGAAAAATAAAAAGGCATTCGTAAGCTGCCGGAACTGAGTGAGTTTTCAGGCGTGAGACGCATCCACTTTCTTTATCATCGCCTTCTTCGTAAATTTGGTGAAGACGTGAAGCTCTGGCTGCAGTACATCGACTTTTGCAAGAACACAGGCAGTGTTAAAGCTTTAAACAGGACCTTTGCGAGGTTTCTTCTCTCTCTCTCTCTCTCTCTCTCTCTCTCTCTGCATCCTTTGGGTTGTTTGCTTCTTACTTAAGAAAAAATACCCACGCTAGAGCGTTACGAGCTCATCCAACCAGTGAAGGATTGTGGATCATGGCAGCTTCTTGGGAGTTTGAGCACAACTCAAACATAATTGCCGCTCGAGGTACTATTCTCTCATTATTTTATGTAATTTTGTGTTTTGCTCAAGTTGATTATTGTTGGTATGGCAGCTCTCATGCAACGCAGCATTAGGATAAATAAGCATTGTGGTCGCCTGTGGCATGAGTACTGCAGGTTGGAACTTCTCTACCTACAAAAAATCAAGGATCGCATAAAGTTGCTTGGTGTTGAGAATGCTGCATTGGTTTGTCTTAGCATTCTTGTACCTTTTTCTTTTTCTTTTTCTTTTTGTTTGTTTACTGATATCTCTCTCTCTCACTTCTTTCACAAACAGGTTCCAAAAGAAGAAAACGAAAACGATGAAATAAACAAAGACGATGATGAAGCAAACGGGTGGGATGAGGACGAAGAGGCAGAGGACGACAAAGAAGAAAAAGAGGAGGGAGAACAGCAACGCACAAAAGTTTCAGCTGAGGGAGATCCTAGCACCGGGGGTAGCAACGCTGGAACATCGAATCCATTTTTGGAGGGAGCCATCCCGAGGTTGATATTCAAGAACGCCTGCGCCTCCGAACACTTTCAAGGGGATTGGAAGTTTGTCGTTAAGTTTGTGGAAATCTTTCGTGCGTTTGAGAATACGGAACGTATCGTGGAGGAGGTCTACCAAACGCTGTTGGACAGGTTTCCTCGCAACGAGGAATGTTGGTCTCTTTGGGCCAAAAAAGAATTGGATGATTTGGCACAACAACCACAAAAATACAACGACGGTACCCCAAAGGGAGAAGTTGGTGAAGAGGATGAACGGAAGCATGAGAAAGCAATGGACAGAGCGTTTGAGTTATTTGAGGAGGCAGTGGGGAAACTTTCCACGGCACAAATGTGGGAAAAATACGCCACCTTCTGCCAGGATATGATGCTGCAACAAATTGCAAGTCACGAGAAGTATCAACTGCACGGCGAAGAAGAAAATCAACAAAACAATGTGCAGAGGTTGGCGAAGAGACTACTCGATGTGTGCCGAAGAGCCAACTCACATTCTTTGATGACGGAGGATTTATTTTGCCTTTGGGTGGAAGCTATCTTAAACGATGCTCCAGCCTCAAACAGCTACGAAAGCGATAAAGAGGAGGGAGAGAACGAAAACGAAGGAGAGGACAATGCATTGAGGATTGCTCAATTGGGAACAAGCGCTTTCCCCTCCTCTTCTCGTTTGTGGCTGCTTCGCGTTAAGTTGGCGGTAAGACAGAGCCAAATAGTCGCTGCATTAAAGCGGACACAGCAACATGACGACGAAGAAGAACAGAACATTCCTGCAACCAACAACAAACGTAAAAGAAAGAGTGGAGGAAACGAAAAGCAGAAAGAGAAACAAAAGCGGAGCGATGATAGCAAAGATGTGGCTGAGGCTCGACAACCAAATCAGATGTTGGTGGAATCTGCCATCAACCAATTATTTGTAGAAGCGTTGGAGGCTTGTCCCGAGTCTTTACCTTTGCGGGCTTACTTTTTGGAGTACTGTCTTATTCGTGAGGTACCATGGGATACTTTCCTTCTTCACTTTCGGGTTTGTTTCTTCTTGCTTTTTTTTTGATCTCTCTTTCTTTCTGTCTACCTCCCTGCATCTGATGAAAACCTAAGTCTGCATAACTTCATATGTGACTTTCTATGATCCTTTTATATAAGTCTCTGAATGCATTCTCTCTCTCTCTCTCTCTCTCTACTGTTCTCTTATTTGTTTCTCTGTCTAATATGTTTTCTCATGTAGCGCGCGATGATGGCGTTGGTGGGTCACCCAGAGGTGAATGCATTAAAGGAGCAGTTCCTGATGTACACAACGTCTTGCCTGGGCATTGATAAAACGCGCCAGCTCTACACCTGGTTTGTCTTGCCTCTATCTTTACTTTTTTGCGTAGTCTCTCGTCTCACAGCCTTTAACAAAAACAGCGCCTTGGACTTTGCTCCGAATATGATCTCGTTCTACCAAAAGTGCATTCAAGCAGAAAAGGCCCAATTGCCAACCGACGCATCTCGTGTTCGTGCTCTTTATCGTCGAGCCCTGGACGACCATGGAGACTTTGCTACTGGTACCGTACTTCAGTCTTCTCTCCTAGCACTTTTTCTCTGTTCCCTCTCCTCGCTCTCTCTTTCTTAATTCAAAGTGAATCGCTAAAATATTGTTTAAAAACTAGGGTTGTGGTTGGAATGGATAAAGTTGGAGAGGGCAGAGGGCCAATGGAAGACAGCAAACGGCCTCTATTGGCAAGCCAAGAAGCGCCTGGCGGACCCTACCCTCTTTGTGGAAGAGTACGAGTTGATCAAGTGATTATTATATTTTTTTGTTACTTTCTTTTTCTACAATTACCTTTTCATCACCGTTCTCTCATGTCCAGTCTTCATCTTCATATTCTCTTCCTTTTTTCTGCGTTTCTCTCTTTTCATCCACCTCCTTTTTGTTATTACTGTCGTCCTCCTCCTTCGTGTTAGCAACAGCAGAGCAACTCTTACCTCTTCTTCCTTTCTCCCCACCAATCGACTTCTTGTGCTTTTGCCTCTTCTCCTTCTTTCGAACAAGAATAAGACCAACGTTGGATTGCCCATAGACTTTGCTGAGCTTGACGTGCCGAGGCTGCCGCTCCAAGCTGTCCAAGCACCACCAAGCGTTGGAGCCCTCGCTGCGACGGTAGGCCCACACGTGACCATCCGAGAAGCACAACACCGCACAACAATCCTCTTGCAACGCTGTTATCCAATCCTCTTGTTCTTGTTCTTGTTCTTGTTCTTCTTCTTCTTCACCGTCTTCTTCATCTTCTTCGTCTTTTCGATTTACGGTCGCTACTTCCGCTTCCCTCTTTTTCCTGTTCCTTCGTTGGAGTTCTTGGCGGCCGGTCTTTCTTTCCTCTGCGGTGACCAGTTTGGTTTGATAGCCGTGTCGATGCAATATGAAGCTCAGGAGGTTGTCTTCCGGGTGCTCCGAGGGAAGGAAGAAAAAGTCTCGACTGCCGCTGGTGCCGTGATGCCGATCAAACTCGTCGCAGAGGTTGAAAAACTTGTTGGGGGAGAGGGCAGCTCTGCCCATGGCGTTGTTGAGGGCGTGCATACGGCAGCTCGAGTCTTGCGCCTTCTGTTTCTGGAAGAACGGCCTGCCAGAATCACATTTCCTGTTGTGGTTGTTGCCCTTTGCTATGCAAGAAGAACAAGAAGAAGAAGAAGAAGAACTATTCTCACGAGAAGAAGAAGTGTTCTTCCTTCGGCTCTCCTTCCATTCTCTTCTTAGCATTACGATCCAATTCACAGCCAACCTGATAGTAATATTTGATCTCTAGATTACGATCGTATGACATCATCACTACTTGAGGAGTCCTCTGCAAAAAACAGGCAACACAAAAAAAAAAGGCGGGAAAGGAAGCCGTTGAAGCTCACCACTACCCCCAAAAAAATGAAGCACCGAAAAAATGGGGGGGGGGGGAGGGCATTAAAAAACGGTAGAGCGGAGGAAAGTACGGAAAAACGGCACGGTGGCACGGCCAAGGCATGAGGACCAGGAAGGGAAGCAGTAGTGGTAGCACCAGGGCACATCATCCGCTGGCTTGTAGCTGGGGGCTCCTCCTTTGGTGGCTACTCTTGTGGCGCTGCGCTGCCGCTGTGGCTGCCGCGGATCCAGGGGTGGGAGGATCCGGGGTGGTTGGCGGAGCAGCGGAGAAGCAACGGGCAGTCTCCGAAGAGGAAGAAGAAGAGGTTGGCCCGGTTGGCACGGTCGGAGGTTTCTTGCTTACCGTGGTTGTTGGTTGGCTCGTAGCTGCCTCGTTGAACAGCCACAAGGACCAACAACAGAAAACGGCGCTTCTCTCTTTGCAGCTGGAGGAGAAGCTGTCGCAAAGAAAGAGGAAGAGAGGCGGCAATTCAAGGGGGGAACAAGCGGCAACCACGAAGAGCACGACCGTTTTAGAAGAAGAGGATGATGGGGAAAAGAAGGAAGCGGAAGAACCCCAACAACAAAGGAAGGTTGATCCTCTCAAACCAACCGAACAAACGCAACCCTCCGGAGAGTTGGCCTCTTCCTCCTCTTCGTTGCAAGAAACGGAGCAGGAACTTGGCACAGAAGAAGCAGAAAAAGAGCAGCCAGAAGAACCACAACGAGAAGAAGAGAATGAGGAAGAAAGAAGAGGAACAAAGCGAGTGAGGAAGCGACGGCGACTGTTGGCCACAGCAACCAACAGACAACACTACTTCTTGGAGCAAGCGTTGGAAGTACAACAGTTTCTGTTGTCTTTACAAGACGATGTGAATGGAAAGCACAGGACAAAGAAGCAAAGCGTAGCCTACAACAAGAAGAACGGTTCGCTGTTGCACCATGAAATGGAGAAAACGATGTCTGTTGGTGAGGAGAATGAAGAGGAGACCGAGAAAGGAAAGGAAAAAGAGAGGAAACAAAGAGAAGCTCTTTTGGAGCTTGCCATAGGGTCGCTGCGGACAGACATGGAAACTGCTGTACAGAGACATCAACGCGAGAAACAAGAGTGGGAAGCGAAGCTGCGAGCGAGTGAGGAGAGTATCCAAATGAAGGGACAGCAGCACCGTAGCGAGAAGAAAGAGTTGGAGGAGAAATTGGCGGCTATGCACCAAACCATGGAAGCAGTCGAACAGAGGTACGAACGAGAAAAACAAGAATTGGAAGAGAACCTGATGTCGTTACAACAAAGCTTGGAAGCAGTTGATGAGAGTCACCAACAAGAGAAACAAGAGAGGTTGATGGTAGTGGCTCAACAACGTAGTTTGGAAACGATGAATCAACAACTGGAAAACGAGAAACGAGAGCTGGAAGAACGCTTGGTGGTATCTGAGCAAAGCATTACAGCGATGAATCAAGCATTACTAAGACTCGGGAGCGAGAAGCAAGAGTTGGATGAGAAGTTGATAGCTGCGCAACAGAGCCTCGAAGGTGCGAGTCAACAGTACCGAAACGAGAAACGAGAGATGGAAGAGAAGTTGCTGAACACCGAACAATGTTTGCAAGCGATCGAAGAGCGATATGAAAATGAGACGCAACAACTGGAAGCGCAGTTGATGTTGAAGCAAACCGAGAAACAAATGCTGGAAGAAAAGTTGATAGTACTTCAAAAAAGTCTTGATGTCGCAAACCAACGTCAAAATGAGAAGGAAGAGATAGCAGTAAGATTGTTGGCGGCAGAACAGATACACTGTACCGAGAAGCAAGTGTTCGAAGAACGGTTAGAAACTCTGACCCAGCAACATCAAACCGAGAAGCGAGAGCTGGAGGAAAGCTTGATGGCTACGGCTCAACAAAAGTTAGAAGAGGTCACCCAAAAGCACCAACAGGAGAAAAAAGAATTAGAAGCAACGTTGGAAGAAATGGCACAGCGTCTTAAAATAGCGCTTCAGCAACACCAAAACGAGCGGAAAGAAATGGAAGAACGGTTGTCGATGATGCAACAAACACACCAAAACGAGATTCGAGTATTGGAAGGAAAGTTGATGGCGGTCATTGAACGAAGCGAAGAAATTGTGAACGAACAACATCTGAGTGAAAAGAAAGAACTGGAAGACATGTTGTTGGCGAGTAGTAGACAAAGTTTAGCGACAGTCGAACAGGAGAAACAAGATATTAGAGCGAAGTTATCGAGTACTGAGCGTAGCTTGAAAGCAGCGAATCTACACCACGAAAAGGAGAAAAAAGAGTTGGAAGAGAACTTGGCCGCGACGAAACAAAGTTTGGAAGAGGCGGAACAGAATTATCGAACCGAGAAGGAAGCGATGGCGGCTACGATGCAACATCAGTTAGAAGCTGTAGAACGGAGATACCAAAATGAGAAACAAGATCTTGAAGAAGCATTAACTTCAGCTCAACGAGGTTTCGAAGAGACCGAACACAGTTTCCGACAAGAGAAATTGGAGCTGGAAAAGAAGTTAGCGGCGGTACAACAAAGTTTGGACGCTTCCACACTGAGATATGAACAAGAGAAGAAAGCCACAGATGAGAAGGTAATGAAGGTTCAGCGCTGTTTCGAAGCTAGACAACAACTTATCAACGAACAACACCTCAACGAGAAACAAGAATTGGAAGAAAAGCTAGTAAGACAACAAGAAAACGAACTTAAATTGTCGCGAACGGTAGCAATGTTGGAAAACAAGCTGAAGGAAATGGAAAATGAGCATAGCGAGGTGATGGCAACAGAAAGGGCTCGAATGGAACAACAGATAGCCGAATGGACACAAACGAACAAAATGCTGGAAAACAAGCTGAAGGAAATGGAAAATGAGCACCACAAGAAGATGGAAATGGAAAGGATTCGGATGGATCAACAACTCGTGGAAGAAAGAATGGAGATGGAACAACGAGAGAAAGCAGAAAATAAACGTTATGAGGAAGAACTACAACGCTTACGAGCTGATTTAGAAAAGATGGTACTAGCACGACAAAACGTAGAGAAAGAAGCAGAAAACCAACTACAGCGGTGGTTTGAACGTGGAATTGAAGAGACGAACGCGCTATGGAAGATTAAGTGGGAAGAGAAACAAGAAGAGACAAAACGCGTTCTCCTCGAAGTGAAGAAAGGGATGGAGGCCAAAGCGGAGGCATTGCAACAAGCTTTGCTTGCCGCCAAATATCTACGAGAGGAAGAGATTGAGACGGAAGCATTAAGACAAAAGGAACAAGAGATGGAGATGGAGCAGATAAAAAACAAGTGGGCCACGGAGAGAAGCGAGCTTGTTTTGAAGTTTGAAGCAAGAGAAGAAGCTATGAAAGAGTCGCTAAATGTACAAACGATGGCAGTGCAATACAAGGAAGAAGAGTTGGTTCGTTTACAGCGGGTAGTGGAAGGCCTAGAAGAACAATTAGAACGACAAAAGAAGGATGCGGAAGCAGAAACGGAAAGGAGAGCAAAAGAAGAAGAGGAAGAGAAAGAAGATATGAAACTCAAAAAGAAAGAAGTACAAGAAGAAAAGGAGCGATTGGAACGGTTACAAGAACACTTAGAACGGTGGCAAGCAACGCTAGAGGCCAGAGAAAAGGAATGGGAAGCAACTGAAGTGGAGAGAGAGGAAGAGTTGAGCAAGATAGAAGATCAGCTGCAGACAGCAAGACAGCAACTGGTGGAGGCTAGAGCAGAGGAGCTGCAACAGGAAAGAGAGGCTGTACAGCAGATGGAAGTACAAGTAGAACGTACCATGGATAAGCTCTTACAAGAGATCGACCCATCTACCACGCCTGCAATCACCGCTACTGCTTCCGAGGTTTCCTCTAAATTAAAAGCAACTCGGCGTAGGAGAAGCCTTTCCGATCCTGCTTCTAACGCTGCAAACCTCTCTTCTTCTTCCACTTCTTCGAATTCTTCCGCTCCTTTAACTTCGTCCTTTGGACAGCATACGAGATTGCGAAGTCTTACCCGTTCGACAAAGAAGCCGGAGGATGTATCTCGACCTTTGGTATCATCGTCATCCTCCATCGGAAGAAGGAATCAACCTCCACAGCATCAACAAGGCGCAGACGCTTCGTTACGACGGCTAAAGTCCAAGTTGAGAAAGCCTACTGTGATCCCCGCTGCTGTCAAGCAACATCACCCAACAGCTAAAACAAACTGCAGTGGCGAAGCTGCAAAGGAGAACGTTGCTTCCAGCAACATCAACAACGTAATCAAACCTGTCGGCTCGCTTGTTTTTCGGCCAACCAAGGTTAGCTCTCTCTTCTCTCTCCTCCTGCTCTAGTCTTAACCTTGGACAAACACGATTGAAATAAATAAAAGGAAGGAGACGTGGTGCAAAGCATGTTAGCGGAGGCTGTGAAGAAAGTGGATGCTGCCTCACTGGGACTCGACATGGTAATCAGCCATATCGGCGGCAGTACCTATCGCTTTGGTAATCGAGGAAAGGTCAATCTGCGCGTTGTCAATGATAATCTTCTTGGTTAGCCCTTTCTTCTCTTCTTTATATTCTCTTCTCTCTTCCCTCTCTTCTCTTCTCTTCTCTCCTGTCTGCTCCCTCCTCTCTTCTCTCTTCTCTCTCTCCTCTAACTCTCCTCTCTTCTCCCTCGTTTCGTGCTTGTCAAACTAACCGCTTGTAATTCAGTGCGTGTGGGCGGCGGATGGCAGCCTCTCGTTGTATTTCTGGAAGAACTAGCCACTAAAAGCGCTCAAAGCGCTCCTCGTATTAAAGCTAAGTAAATATCTGAGAAATACAAAAACAACAAACACATCTTCTCTCTTTTTTTTTATTATTATTCTATCAAGTACTTGTGAACAAATCAGAAACATGACGAAGAGCGGCCTGTGGATCGTTCTTGTGAAACATCAGATAACCTTGCAGCTGCGCCATGCTTATCTCCCGCCGCGTTCTTTCCATCTCATCTCTCAACTTGGCCTCAAACTCTTCCGCCATCCTTCTTCCTTCTTCTCCTTTGCCTTCTCCTTCTCCTGCAACACCTATCCGATAGAACCGGGCAAACATCTTCTTCATCTGCGCAGGAGTGGCGTGACCCAACTCTTGCTTCACATCCACACGGCCGGGACGTATCAACGCCGGATCCAGCTGCTCGATATGATTGGTGGTCATGAAGAGAATGCGCTCTTCGGTGGCCGAAACGCCATCCAATGTGTTCAAAAGGCCGCTGAAAGTTACTGTGGTGGGATAGTGATGAGCGGAGGAGGAGGAGGAAGGAAGCTGGTCGCGACGAAGGAAAGCGGCGTCGACGTCTTCGAGGAGGGTGATGCTGCGTTGAGGGACGACGCTGAGGAGGTGAGCCAATCGGTCGTCCGTCAGACCTTTCTCGCTGAGGTTCAACACGCAGATGTCATATTCCAAATGCCCAGCCAGTGCGTAGATGAAACTGCTCTTGCTGTTTTTGTTTGCCTTTGTTAGAGCCAAAGGAAGCAAAAGGAGGAGGAGCAATGCGCAACAAACCCAGAGCCAGGAGAGCCATAGAGCAGATAGCCACGACGGTAAGGGATGCCTCTCTCCAAGTACCACTTGGGATTGTCCAAGAACTCCTTCACATCCCTGACCAACTTGCTCGCTGTGTCTCCCTCCAGTATTACCGAGTCGAGAGGCCGTCTTCGGCGCGGAGGTCCGAAAGGCCGCCACTCCGGTCCCCACGCCGTGTAGATCACCGTCTTGCCTTCTTGTTTCTTGAGGGCCAGATCCTTGGCCTCCTGCAGGATGTCCAGGTAGATCTGCTTGGAGCGGCCGAGGGTGGTCAGCGTGACGGTCTCCCAGGGGGTGCCGCTGTTGAGATCCACCATGTTCTTCTCCCGTTGGCGATCTACCTGGATGATGCGGTCCTTGTAGTGGATCCAGTGCTTGCCTTTTGTTTTGTCAAAGTGGAGATGAACGACACGACATAAGCAGAAGCAAAAGGAAGAAGAAAGAAGGAGAAAGGGAGCTGAGAGAAGAACGGGGGAGGGGCGAGAAACGCGAAACGAACCGGGACTCGGGACAAGATCAAAGGATACCTCCTTTTTGCCGCCTTCTTGCTCGGTGGTGGACTTGAAGGTGGTCTCCACGCTGAGGTGTTGCGTGCTCTTGGAGTGCTGCGCGATCCACTGCAGCACCCAGCCGTAACTCTTGTCCCGGCTGGGGATTTCCATGGTCACGAGGCACTGCCGCTTGGCCACGACCAGGCCCTGCCGCCATCCGGTCTTCAACAAGGCCAGGCCAGACCCAATGGCGACCAACCCAAAGCCGGCACCAAAGTAGGGATTGTCGGATAGACCCGCCAGGAAGGGCGGCAGCGAGCTCTTCTCCATCCTTTCTTTTTATTTTTTCCTATATGTCGACAACAAACCACCAAGGTGGCATTTATGCCATTTCAATTCAACAGTTAATCCCCCAATCAAAAATCAAAAAACCAGATCACAGTTTGGCGACCTGGTTCCTGGAAAGTCAAACCCAGCATCAACCAATCCTGTGCGATTCCTGGGGTTTTTTTGTTTCCTTCCGTATTTCCTTGTAGTCTCTGTGGAGTTGCTTCCTCTTGTCACTTCTTTCTCTTTCTGCTGGCCCTCTCTGGCACTACGTGGTGGCGTTGTGTGGTTGTTGTTTGCAACTTTTCGAACGTTTGAAGCCAGAGTTCAACGGTTTTTTGGTGTGGCGTTACACCACCACTACAGCTTTTATTTCTTTGTGTTATTTTTTTTTTCTCCTCAAACCTATTTTGTAACTGAGTAGAAATGGCAGAAAGCGTCCCTGTCTATGTCAGGCGGACGGTGGAGACCACTACCACCACCGCTGCCACCTCCTCTTCTCCTCCCTACGAACCGGCTGCTCCCTCCTCCCGCGCAAGGGACTTTCTTGGCGAACCCCTCGAACCAGAGTCGCCGCCTTCCCCCCGACGAACCGTGGTCACGCCTTCCTCCTCCTCCTCTTCCGGCTACGGTTATGACGAGGACGTAGCACGTGCAGAGGGACCTCCCACCGCCTTGCTCAAACCCAAAGCCACAGGACCGCCCGTCCATCGAACCAATCGTGGGCTGTACCTTGGGGCCTTGGGGGGCTTCATCCTGGCCCTCCACTCCATGCCCTATGCCCCTGTGCTCTGGCCCATGCCCAAGGAGGGGCTCAGCCCGCTGAAGGCTCACGGCATGATGGCCTCCATAGCGCTGGTGTGGCTAGGCATGGTGCTGGCCATCAGCTTCTTCGAGGCCTGGCGAAAGTTCCAGGCGCAGACCTTGACCCGCAAGGTGGGGCTGGACGTGGGCAGGACGGTGTTCCATGGCTTCAATGCCATAGAGACCATCATGGCCTTCCTCCTGCTGTTGTTTTTCTTCATCCATGCCGGCACCCAGGGAGAGGGAGTAGGCTTTGACGTTGGCTTTGCGGTGGGCTTCTTCTCCAACGCCTCTGTGGGTGGTGCGGCCGTCGGTGGAGACAGGGGCGCCACCACATTGGGTCCCAGGGGCTCCTTCGACTACTTCTACGACCGTCATGGAAGCTGGGAGACCAAGGACTGGTTACCTGTGCTGCTACCGTTCCTCATTGTCACCTTGCAGGTCTTCAAGTTGCAGCCCACCCTGGACAAGAGAGCCATCACCCTTATAATGGGTGAGAAAGTGCCTCCCTCTGCCATTCACGCTGTCTACGTGCTTT
Source organism: Balamuthia mandrillaris (assembly GCA_031835245.1). Classification (NCBI taxonomy): domain Eukaryota; phylum Discosea; order Longamoebia; family Balamuthiidae; genus Balamuthia; species Balamuthia mandrillaris. Next base: position 47,302 of record JAVKOQ010000148.1, on the reverse strand, counting down.
TGGAAATCTTCAAGGTTGGCTCTTTGGCTTTCATCGGCGGGAGGTTCCTTTCTTGTCTGTAAATCGATCGATGTTCCAAAGCAAGAACCGAAAAAAAAACAATTGTTTTCAAATTTTACCACAAGTTTTGTTTTTTTGTTTAAAAAGCAAGCAAGAAATTTAAAAAAAAAAACACATTTCCCTCTTGTTCATCAAAAACTGTGGCAGATAGGTAATCTTCTTCGTTTTCGCTACTTTCTTTTTTGTGGCGCAGTTTATCACCGTGACGTCGCGAGAAAAACCAAAAAAAAGAAAGAAGAAAGTAGTGGTGCGCGTAGCTGGTGTGCTGGGTTGATAGAAAAACGGTAGTTGCCGGGAGTTTAGCTGTGCGCAAAGGTTACAAGGATTAAAAAACAAACAACAAGATCTTCACCATGTTGATAGAAAACGTTCGTTCCGTGATGCCCCTTCGCATGCAAGGCCGCATGGAGAGAGCGCTCGTGGGCGGCTCTCGTACCGCTTACGGCAACACCATCACCTTCTCGCACAAAGTGTACGCCTTCTCTCTCTCTCTCTCTCACTTCTAATCGCTTACAGTTATTTTCTTTGTTGCTCTGCACTATGTTCAGAAATCGACGCCGGTGGGAACCAAATATTCACAAGCATCACGTCTACAGCGAGCTCCTGGGGCGGACCCTCCGCCTCAAGATCCGGAACAGAACCCTTAAAACCATCGACAAGTACGCCGGACTGGACAACTACCTCCTCCGTTGCAAGGAGGAAAAGTCCACGCTGGGCATTCGGCTGAGGGAGCTCATGCGCAGGGCCCACCTCATCCAAAAGGGAGAGCCCGCCTACACCCAAAAGGGAACCGTCCCCAAGACCCCCATTCGTGAGCAGTACCGCCAATTCGTGGAGGCTCAGGCCAAGAAGAAAGCGGAGCAGCAGCTTCTTCTTCAAAAGCAACAACAAATGGCCAAGGAGGCAGCACAAGCTTAACAGCACTTTCTTGGCCCTTGCTCCTGCTTTTTCAAAAAAAAAAAAACCAACCAAGTTTACCATACGTCTGGACCCAGAGCGAGAGACCGATGGGTTCGACAGGGTTCCCTCACAAACACGTTTGGTAAGGGAAGGAAGGGGTAAGGCCAACGAACGTCCATCCATCGCAACTATCGGAAAGGAAGAGCAGGAGGGAGCAGAGACGGCCGAGGGCCAACGAACAACACAGAGGGCATTTCATGTCGACCAAGATCACCATTTTTCTGGGACGACATGAAAAGCTCCCGAACGAAAAAAAAGGAAAGAAAGAAGAAAAGAAGATGGAGGCGAAGCAAGAAAATAATACGGAGGAGCGGGTCTTCTCCCCCATTTTGGACGAAGGGGCGGTCGCCGCGCACCGGAGAGGCACGAAGCGTAAGCGCAAGAACAACAAAAACAAGGATGGCGTGAGCACCAAAGCGCAAAAATACGAGCGTGGCTCTGCTCCGAACCTGAAGGTAACAAGTTTGAACAGCTTTTTTTTTGTGCTGCGTTGGTGAATTCATCTCATCCCGTGTTGTTGTTCGCAAACTATAAAGCATATCAAAGACAAAAAGTTGAAGAGCCGCCTCCAGCGCAAAGAAAAGCTCTACAAGGAGGCTGCCATGAAGGCCGCTCGTGCGGAGATTTTGCTGCCCTCCGAGGCCGGTTCCTTGGAAGCTACTGGCATAGACAAGACCTACAAATACACCCAACGTCAGATCGCTGAGGCCATCGACGTGCAGAGTGCTGCCAAGGTAAAAAAAAACCGTTTCCCTTTATTTTTTGGGTTCTTTTTCTTTTCGTCCTTCGTCACTAACCGGATTCTCTCCTTTCCATTCTTTCTCTCTCTCTCTCTCTCTCTCTCTCTCTCTCTCTCTTTTCTTTCTCGTTCATTCTTTCTTTCTGGAAACATTGAAGATCTTTGATTTGAAGCTGGAAAGCCACGCCCCTTACAAGTTGGCCTACACTCGCAACGGCAGGTACCTCGCTATCGCCGGGCAGAAGGGCCATGTTGGTATGATTGACTGGCTGAAGAATAAAATGCATGCTGAGCTATTTTTGCAGGAGACAGTACGAGATATCACGTTCGTCCTCGCTCTCCTTTCCATTCTTTCTCTCCCTCCCCTCCCTCCCTCCCTCCCTCCCCTCCCTCCCTCCCTCCCCTCTCCCTCCCTCCTCCTCCCTCCCTCCTCCCTCCCTCCCTCCCTCCCTCCCTCCCTCCCCTCCCTCCCTCCCTCCCTCCTCCCTCCTCCCTCCTCCCTCCCTCCCTCCCTCCCTCCCTCCCTCCCTCCCTCCCTCCCTCCCTCCTCCCTCCTCTCCCTCCCTCCTCCCTCCCTCCCTCCCTCCCTCCCTCCTCTGTTTGATTGCTACTATTCTCTGTCTTACTTTATCTTTTTACAATGTGGTCATCAGGTTTTTACAAGATCACATGCTGTATGCTGTCGCTCAGAAAAAGCACGTGTATATCTACGATAACACCGGAATGGAGACACACCGCTTGAAGAGTCACGTTAATGTAACACGTCTTGACTACCTGCCTTACCATTGGCTCCTTGTCTCAGTGGTTTGTTCTCATCTCAAGTCACACGCTTTTGTTTTTTAGTTCTTTATTCTCATTCTTATCCCTGTTATGTTAGGGCGACACTGGTTATCTCAAGTACCAAGACACCTCCACTGGAGAGCTCGTAGTTGAGCTTAGAACACGTCTTGGCCGCTGCGAGGCTATGCGACAGAATCCACACAACGCCATCATGTGTCTCGGCCACCACAATGGTATTTTCTCTCACTCACCCTCTCTCTCTCTCTCTCTCTCTCTCTCTCTCTCTCTTCTTACAAGTGTGCGAAATTCATAGGAACGGTTACTATGTGGACTCCCAACATGACAACCCCTGTTGTGAAAATGCTCTGTCACAGAGGTCCGGTTACAGCTTTGGCCATTCACAACAACGGTCACTACATGGCGACTTCTGGCAACGACGGAAAAATGAAGTTGTGGGACCTTCGCACCTACAAGCCCTTGGGAAGTTACTACACTACATCCCCCGCTGCTGCGTTAGATATTAGTCAGAAAGGCCTTTTGGGTGCAGGCTCCGGCCCTCACGTGACCGTCTGGAAAGATGTCTGGGCCACCAAACAAGGTTCCCTCTCCCTCTCCACTTTCACTCTCAATTGCTATGCTCTAACTTTATGTGAAGAGCGGCCATACATGAAGCACTTGATACTCGGAGCATCCATAGTGGACATGCACTTTGTGCCATACGAGGACGTACTCGGCATCGGCCACTCCAAAGGCATGTCCAGCATTGTTGTGCCAGGAGCTGGTGAACCCAACTTTGATACCTTCGAGGTGGATCCCTACCAGACTGCCAAGCAAAGGAAAGAGCATTATGTGCATGCTCTATTAGACAAGGTAAATTTCTTGTTATGTGCCTCTTTTCTTGTGTTCTTCTCAAACATAATATCTCTTCTCTTTTTCAGTTGCAACCGGAGATGATCACTCTGGAACCAGACAGCATTGCTACAGTAGACCGTGCTCCACAGGAAGTCCTCGAAGAGGAAAAGAAATTAGCCTTTGAGGCCAACAACCTCGGCAAAGAGTACAAGAAGAAGAATAAGATGAAGGGCAAGAATGCTATCGGACGCCGTCTCAAGTCTAGACAGAAGAACGTTATTGATGAAAAGAGGGTACTTTCTTCTCTTTCTCTCTCTTTCTCTCTCTCTCTCTCTTTGCTGACCATACTTTTTTGTTTGCAGATGAAACTGAAAGACGAGCTGGCAAAACAAAAATTAAAAGAGCAGCAAGAAAAAAAGAAAAAAGAAAAGGAGGGAGCTGCCAAGAGTGCTTACCAAGAGGAGGAATACAGCGGCGACAGTCTCAACCCTCCATCTGCTCTCGATCGTTTCACTCGCAAAAAGTGAAGAAAGGAGCTTATTCTCTTATTCTAATTATTTATTGAGCTTTTTTTTTATCCCTTAAAGTTCCTAGTTATTATTTAGAAGGATTCAGCACACTTGACAACCATCTTGCCAATATTATGACCCATGAGCATTTCTCTAAAGGCCAGGGGTACATTCTCCAATCCTTCTCTTACCGTCTCCTCGTACTTGAGCTTTCCCTCTTGAACCCATTGACCCAAATCCTTGTATGCCTCTGTCGAGTTGCAAACAAAAAAAAGTCAGCCACAGCAAATTGATGAACGATAACATTCAGAAAGAAAGAGAGTCAGACCGGAGAATCGGTCCTGCCAGCGAGAAACCAAGAAGCCTTCCTTCTTCAAGTCCTTCACCACCAACTTGAAGTCCGTTCGAGGACCCATAGGAACTGCCTCCTTCTCGTTGTAATGGGAGATATCTCCACAGATAGAGATGCGGCCGAAGCGGTTCATATTATCCAGGGCAGCATCGCTGGTCTCTCCTCCCACGTTGTCAAAGTAGATGTCCACTCCCTCGGGACAGGCCTCGCGAATGGCGGCCCTCATGTCGGTCGTCGTCTTGTAGTTGATGCCCGCGTGGAAACCCAACTTCTTCAGGTAGGCAATCTTCTCGTCGGAGCCGGCAATGCCGACCACCTTGCAGCCTTTAATGAGGCCGATCTGGCCTACTAGAGAACCCACCGCTCCTGCTGCGCCTGACACGAGAAGTGTTTCGCCAGGTTTAGGGTGAGTTATGTCCTTATTGGTTGTTTTTATATCGCAACGTTAGAGAAGAAAAGAGAAGAGAGCAAGAGAACAAGGCAAGCTACCAAAAGGCCAAAGTAAGCAGTGGCGCCCGGCATGCCAAGCACGCCCAAAGCGGTGGAATGGGGCAAAGGGCTGTTCCTGTCGAGCTTTCTGGTCCATGGGCCAATCTTGCCGGAAACCACCTGATAGTCCCTCCATTCTGTGGAAGAAACACAACGCCAACGGGTAAGTTTTCGCTTTAGCTTCCTTGTGGTAAACCAAGGGATGACCGAATGACTGTACCCAAAGAGGTGGAAATGATGTCCCCAACTGCCCAGTCCTGGTCGTTGGACTCTACCACCTGACCAACCCCTTCAACCCCCTTGCCGTCAGCATCTCCCTTCTAAGAGCAAGAGAAGAAGAACAAGAAGAGAAAACGTACCTCCGCCGTTCAAAGGTTTTCCTAGGGGAAAGGCGGGAAAGTAAACGTCTCCAGAGTTCGGGCGAAGACGGATGCGCATGTAAGGGTCCACGCTGAGATATAACGTACGCACCAAAAGCTCTCCCTTTGTGCAGCGGACAAGGGGGGGTGAGTGTTTTTGTTTGTCTCTTGAAGAAGAAGGCATGCGAAATACCAACCTGGTTGAGGGTACTGGGGAGTGGCTCTTCCACGAGTTTAAAGTCCTTGTCGGGGTCAGGCAGGCCCTCGGGGTAGGACTGCAACACCACAGCGCGGGCTTTGGCAGGTCGCTCTCCTTCCATTTCTGTGTTTCTGTTCACTGGCTTGTTAAAAGTTCTTGTTTGTTGTTGTTGGTTGTCGCAAGAACGAACGAACGAATACACGTTATTTTAAGAGCAAACGGAAGGAAAAGCCGGTTGAAAAGATGGCGGCGAGTTAACGACACCACAACTTCCCTTCCCAACCGGGGGATTTTATTCGCGATGTCATTGGTCCTTCGGGGGATTTTACATTTCCCCGCAAAAGCACCGAACCAACAACAGTGTACCCCCTTCATTGCCCTCTAGTTCGTTGACAATGCAAGTACGAGGAGAGAGAGAGAGAGAGAGAGAGAGAGAGAGAGAGAGAGGAGCAGTTTATGCGAATGTTTTGTACAGGAGGGTAAGGAATGCAGAGCCAGAGACAACCGTTCGCACGTGGTGTTTCCAGCAAAACGAGCGGGTGACCTCGAGCACGTCATCCGTGCTGCCTTCCCTCAGTTCCTTTTGGATAGGGTGTTGTGTTATGAGTCCTCCACTTGTTTTTGGCAGGAGGGAGAGAGAGAAGAGAAAGGGAGAGGGCGAAAAGCGCTTACCTGAATATTTTCTCCCATCACCAACCCGGTCCAGAGGATGATACCAAGCATGGCGCCCCCGCAGATGGAGAATTGAGGCTGGCGCGTGCGGTAATAGCAGTAAAAGTTGGCTGCTGCGGCGGCTGCGCCCAGCGGGGCCATCAGGTCCCGACCCGCAGGCCACCATACAGGGAAGAAGCGTTGGATGAGGTCGCTGTCCCGTTGTTCCACGGCATGCATCAACACTCTTGCCGAGACAGTGGACACGAACAACAGGGCACCAGCATGCATCCCCGTCAGTGCGATGGTGGGAACTAACACCTGCTTCAGCTCCATTCCCTTCCGCCTTTCTTTCTGTTGCTCTGTCTTTCCTTTAATATCTGCCAGAAATTCGAAGGAAACTTGAAATAATTTCTGGAGCTACATAAATCGTGACGACGTGGATAAATAAATGTCGACATATAGAAGTGCCACGTAAGCCACCTTCCCGGAAAAGTTTCAGAAGACGAAAAGGACAAGCAGTTTGCAACGGTGGCGCTGCTGTACCAAGTTTGTTTGTTCCAATGGCTGCTCGCGCCTTCTGCATTACCCCAAGCTAGAGATCATCGAAACCACTATAATAGTTGTTGGAGGGTACTCGAATTTTTAAAAGTATGTTTGCCTGACGTAAAGAACGGAAGCAAAAAAAAAAAAGAAGAGCAAAAAAAAAAAGACGTAGCACTGCTATAGAAGGTAACGCCTAGACCCTCCCTCCCGTCCTGGTCAAAAAGTTTTTTGTTTTGTTTGGCCACGTTGCATCTAACTTCTATCCCTTTTACAAAAATGCAAGAAATCCTCAGAGAGCATAACACGGAAAAAATAAATAAAAAATAAACAAAAGGTATCACCGTCCGTCTCCGAAGCTTTGCCTCCTCCCTTTCCTTAATTTCTTTCTTTTTTTTTTTGTTTGTGTTCCGTAGTTATATAGGCAGTTATATATTCTGTACAGAAGAAGGAACAAGGAAAAAACAGAACCATGCAAACTCCACAAGAAGCGTTTTCTGCGCTGCTGTTGTTGGGGGTCGGGACAGCCATGGCTTTGGGCGCGGCTTGGGCCGTCGGACAAACGGCAAGAAGGATACTATCGGAAAACGGCCCTTTGGCGTTGAGGAAGAAGAGCTCCTCCTCCGCAAACAACACGCCGCAGCAGCAACAACAAAAGAACGCAAAGCCGGCGAACGAGCAAGCCGGAAACCACAAAAAGAACAACAGTTTGTTGGAGCAAATGTTGCAAGCCAGAAGGGAGGCCATTTTGACGCAACCGTTGATCACGTCCAGTTCTTCACCGTCACCGGAGAGAGGCAAAGAACAAGAAGAAGGAGAAGACGAAAATGAAGGAGAAAGAGGTGAAGAAGAAGATGAAACATTTATGGACATGAAACAAACACAGGAACTGAAGATCATAGTAACGAGAGAAGAAATAAGCAAAGACGAACCAGAAGGAAAAGGAGAAGCGGCGACATCTACGAAAGAGCAGCGAACAAAGGTCGGAGAAGAAGCAGAATCAAAAGAGAACGCGACAGTGAATGAGGTGGAAGGAAAGCAAGCGTTGGGAATGGATGGACAGGGCTATTTCATCACGGAGGCAGAACAAAAATGGAGGCGAAAGCGCGATAGACAACGAAAGGGAGCCTACCAACTCTGTTATATATTAAATACGTCGTCATCTGCTCTTTCTTCCTCCTCGTCGTCTTCCGCCTCCGAAGAAGAAGACGTCAAAGAAAAGAGCAGAGAAGATGACGAGGAAAGGCGCTCAACAATTCAACTTCCAGCCGAGAAACAAGAGGACCAACCAGCCCTGAAAGAAGTGAAGCAGATCGACCCAGTTTTGGCAGCTGAAATCTACGAAGAGCCGTTGGTAGTAAGTGCAACCCCTTCGGCAACGTCAATCTCTACATCTTCGGCAACGCCATGGACGACAGCTACTCAAGACTCTGGCTATGAAGAGCCAGAACCAAATCTTTTAGAAAGCGAGAGCGACGGTGAAGGAGGAGAAAGTCGAGGTTGGAACTCTCAAACGGCCAAAGCCTACTTTCTGAATAGAGTGGAGCGCTTTGAACGAGAAGTGCTGACAAGAGAGAAGCAAAAACAGCAAGCCAAGCACGCTCAAGATCACCAAAAAGAAAGTAAAAACTCCAACAAAGCGAACGACATTTCTTCTCCTTCTTCGAGCAAAACTAGTCCTTCATGCTCATCATCAATGCCAAGGCAAAGGGACAAAGGAAAGGAAAAGGGGGAGAGCTTGCCTCCCCAACCACAACAACACCGAGAAGAAGGAGTCGGATTAGGGGACTGGAACGAGCGTTTCCAGTCCATAGTGGGCGAGCTTAGAGCCTTTGACCTCAACACTCCGCTAAAACAAATGTACGACGTCAACCGAGCCCTCATCCACTTGGCCCAAGACTTTATCTACTCATCCTGCAGCTATGGTCGCATCATAATTTCGGAGGCCTTCGTGCCCCCCGACAAGAAGACTATTCGACCGACGGAGTTGGGTGGGATTGTTGGAGGAGAGAAGTACATCGTCCATAACATTCTCTTCAAGTTCGCGCTGGATGCGAGAGGTCTCTATCGCTCGGACTATGCGGCGGCTAAAGTGGCGGGACATGAGCTCAAAGGTCTCATGGCTTGCTTCAATGCTCTTGAGAAAGAGAAGTTGGACTTGTGCCTCCCGATCATGGCTCTCATCGACTATCGAGGTACATCTCACAAGCCATACTTTGTATTTTTAAGAGAGAGAGAGAGAGAGAGAGAGAGAGAGAGAGAGTACATTTTGACGTTTTATTTCAACAGGATTCAGATTGATAGCAATGTCGGTTCTTCCAATCAACCGCCACACCATCGTCTATGGTTCCAACGACTATGGTACTGCGACTCCCCAACGGTCTCTTATTTGAGCAAACCACCTGATTTCTTTCTTAATTAAACTCAACAAGGTCGGACAGTTCATGCGAAAGATGCAGAAATGAACCGAAAGATGAAGAGACTGGCAGAGAAGCTCAACATCAAAGGTCATAAGGCAGGAGTTCATCGCTGGAACGCCAAGTTCCTACATGCCCCTGCTGATCTGGAAGGACATAAGGGTTCGGATGGTCGCTTTTATCTGTTGGACTTTTCGCGTGTTTTTCCTCCCGAGTTTCCTAAACCTGGGTATGTCTCCTCTTTCCTCTTCTTTCTTCTTTCTCCTTTCTCCTTTCTTCTTTCTTCTTCTCTAACCCATGAACAAATAGTGTCCAAATGGCTCATTTGTTCCGTTTGCTGCGACCCGAGTTTGTGAGAGAATGGCCCAAACCTCTCTGCTCGGATGCGTTCAGCGGCTTCATCAAGCACTTTGACATGGAGCAACACAACGAGGAAATCAAGGCGGCCACTCGTCATCTCATTTCCGTAGTCATTCCTTCCTATGCTGACATCCTCAGCATCATGATCAAGGAAGCGAGGCAGAAGACGGATGGTCTAGAAAATTTTAGTCTTACGGAAGCTCTCCACAGTAAAGGCATTAACATTCGATATCTTGGCATGTTACGGTACCGTACTTTTTCCTCGTGCTCCTCTTCCTGCTTCTATTGCTTCTTACTGGCTTCAACTTACAACACGTTACAGTCGTTACATGACTGACATTGACTGTAAGACGTTATTGCTGGTAGAGATGTGCGCAAGGATCGTGAAGACCAACCTCAGATTGAGGCTAAGAGAGCGCATGAGAGAACTCAAGTTGCCGCTGGAAGAGCCGTATCATCGCCTTGTAATCGACTATCTTAACCTCATCATTGGTCACAGCGACCACTCAGAAGAATACTGGACCAAAAATTTAAAAATAAGTCTTATGCGGTTTGTCTTTCCTTTGTTTTACGTTCCTATATTATCGCTAAAATCTCATTTGTGTTTTTTCTTTCTGTTATGCAGCAAGTTTGAATTGGCGCTTACGCCGGAAGAAGCAGCGGAGAACTTTCCTCTCAAGTCGATATTAGACTCCTTTTCAGATGCGAGCATGGACGGAAAATTACTTTTGTTCAATCGAGTACAAAAGCTGTGTGGCCTCAAGTTCAGTCGACGCGTCATCAAAGAGTTTTCCACCAACAAAAACTTTTGGAGCACAAGAGGAGAGCAGCCACTGGATTATACTGACATGGAGGAGATGGGCTTACGAGTGAAACACATGAACATCATATCTCATGCTCAAGGTTCTGTTAATTTCTTCTCCTTTTTGTTGAATGTGGACTGACCTTTTGTTTAAATTATGAAACAGGAATGTCGCTATATTTGAAAGGAAACATGCTGTTTGCTTCTAATCCTATCAATGCTGAACGTTTCTTCAAAAGAGCAACTGAAAAGTTTGAAGGTAAAATGAATGTTCAATATCATTTACTTCTTTATTCTGCTTTCTTCTAAGACATGCTTTAAACGAGCAGAAGTGTTGAGCGTGGAACCAAACAACAGCGACGTGCTCTGTTACTGTGCTGAGATGGCAATGCGCTTCATGGAAGGGTCATTGAACAACCTCGCTGACATACACTTCTCATTTGAGAACGAGATGGCCCAACGGGCCAACAGCTATTACCTTAGGGCCATAACCGCCAATCCCATGGATAGTTTTTGCTGTTTCCAATATGCTCAATTCTTAGGTACGCAGTTTGTATCTCTCCTCCTCCTCCTCCTCTTCCTCCTCCTTCTCCTTACTAATACTTCATGTTTAGATAAGTGCTCGAAGATAGATGAAGCTGAAGAGTTTTATCTACGTTCGTTGGAGATAGATCCGACCAACGTGGCATGTCTTCAAGAGTATGGCAACTTTCTCACTCTCAAATGTGGCAACGACAAAGAAGCAGAACGCTTCTTCCTTCGCAGCTCACTTTGCACAGTGGCCAAAGAAAAGGAAAGGATACGGGAGGAGGAAGCGAAAAAGGCGGAGGAGCAAGAAGAAAAAGAAGAGGAGAAACAGCAGCAACAAGTAACAGCCATACACCACCTCGACCATCGTCGTCCTATTCCGCACCAAAGATCTCTCTCCGACGATATACCAACTGCTTGGCAAGACATTCTTACCAAAACTGAGGCAGAGAGGTACAAAGCAGCTGCTTACTTAGATCCTACTTCCTTAACCAACGGCAGCAGCACCAGCAAAAGAAGTTTAGCATTAAATGCTACTCCTATTCAGGCATCGCGGACTGCATCATGCCCCTCATCACTTCCCTTCCACAACGATCTTGATAACAACAAGAAAAGCGCGAAAACCTCCAGCCTTAGGACGAGGAAGTCACTTCGTCATATCTTTTCCAATTCTTTTGGCAATTCTGCTTCCTCTTCCAGTCCCTCCATTTTTGGCTCTTCATCTTCCTCTTCTTTTGTTTCTTCTCCATCTGCGTCTTCTTCGTCTTATTCACCCTCCTCCGTACCCGATCCTTCAGCCTCTCCTCGTGCCTCTTCGGCTACCCCCTCTTCTATGTCGCGACATGGCTCTCCAAAGGACTTTGCCTACCTCCTCACGATGAACGACAAGGACTTTGAACGAAGGGCCAGGGAAGAGATCGACCTGGTGTCCTCACCCACGTTGCTAGTCTCCTCCGAGGAGCTCACCGAGGAGGAGCGGCTCTTGTTGCTTCGCGCTCAAGATAACGAAGAAGGATTCCTAACCACGACCAGCCCAGCACAAGAGGAGTTGCCCACCGATGAAGCTCCCCCAGAAGACGGAAAGGAGGAGCACCAAGAGCACGTAGGTTGACTCTCTTTTTTTTTTGTTTTTGTTTTTGTTTTCTATTTATTATTTTTATTGGACTCCCCTCTTTTCCTCCAATCCCTCTGTTTCCCACCTGCCGCCTCCTGTACAAATAACACATCTGCGCTGCAAAGGAAAGGTGCAATGCACCCCTTGCTGTGGTCCACTGAATAAAATGCCTCGTTTAGGAAAAGACGCTTCTTGCAAATATTCGCAGCGTAAGAGAAACGTGCTACGTTTTTTTTTTTGTTTGTTTGTTTGTTTGTTTGTTTGCTTTGTTTTGGTGGTCTGCTACGCTTTTTTTTTTTCATTTGGTCGTTTTGCTCGAGAAAATCCAACACCGTTCTGCTACATCACCAGTGCTTAACAACGGTTCTGCCCTCCCCTTCTTCCAACGTCTCTCCTCTCCTTCTTTTCTTTCGTGTGTCCCTTTCTTCGTTCTATGATTCTCTCTCTCTCTCTCTCTCTCTCTCTCTCTCTCTCTCTCTCTCTCTCTCTCTCTCTCTCTCTCTCTCTCCCTCCCTCTCTGACTAAAAACATAGCAAGCCAAACTGAGCCTGTTTTCTTTCATTCAAACAACAATAGACGAAATGGAAAAAAAGAGCGGAGGAAGTGGTACCAGCTTTCAGGGGTCGAGCCACGATCTCAACCTCTGGTCCGAAATGGACTTGCGTCTGCTGCTGGAGGCAATGGGCGTGGACCACGAGGACTGCCGCGAGAAGAGAGACCTGGTGCTTCGCGTGCAGGACGCTTTCCTCCAACAGAAGGCTTTCAGCAACGACATGATCGATCCTGACGAGGAGGAAGAAGAGGAAAGGGAAGTGCACCCCGAGAGCAAAGGTTTCACCGCCCTTCATGAAGCCGTCTCCGATGGAGAAGCAGCTGCTGTCGTGCAATTATTGCAATCAGGTGGCATTGACGTGAACGCGAGGAACGACGCCGGCGAAACCCCGTTGCACTGTGCTCTTTGTCATAACATAGTTAACTGCATCAAGCCATTGATCCAGCATGGCGCCAACCCCAACCTTGAAACAACGGAGAGAAGTGGCTGTACTCCTATCTATCTGGGCTACCTGAGAAGAAACCAACGGTCCTTACGTCGTCTTCTTGAGGCTTGCCGCGAAGAGGTAAGTTTTCAGTCTTACATGGCATATGTTGTACCTTAGAATTTAGTGGTCTTATATTCCAAACGTAACACAGGGTGTGGCCATCGATTGGAGCGTCGCGAACCGTTACAAAGAGGTAGCGTACAAGGTCTCTCATGCGTGAGCACTTTCTCGTCTATTCTTATTTTGATTGGTGGTTATGCAAAAGACGGTGCTGCACTTCGCTGCATGCCACGGCGACCTGCCATATGTTCGACTTTTCGTACAGTTCGGTGCCGATGTTAACATCAAAGGCTACCTTGACGTCACACCCCTTAAAATGGTATGCCAGTTATTTTCTTTTCTCCTCCTTTGCTTTTCTCTCTCGCTCTCTTTGTTCTTGCTTCACAAAAGCGCAATCTGCTGATTAAATGTATTACAGGCCGAAAAATATGGACACGATCAAGTAGCAGCCTATCTTCGCTCGTGTGGAGCAGGTACAAACCAACCTCATATATGCTGCAGTACTGATATGCTAAAGAGAGAACCTCTTTGCATTTCTGTAACAAACTGTAGTTGTTTTTCCTCGTCAGCTATCTCCTAGCGAGAGACCTAGAACCTTACCTAATTTTGTGGGTGATGGCTACCATCAAGACGAAAGGATGCTGCAACACGAACGCGATTTTGGAGGGGCGCTTTGGGCAGACCAGTTAGAGGTAACCTTTTAGCAAGCCAAGGATATTCCACACCTAGCTTCCTTACTTCTGCTTCTTTGTAATATTTTATTTCGTATTAAGGAAGGGTTTCAACTGTAATATAGGTGTGGTATGATGAACGCAACGATGGGCCGAAGGTTGGCCTCTGCGTACAAATCAAGTTGATCCTTAACCGCAAACTTAACATGACTCCCTCTGCTAGAACCAAGCACATGGCATCTTTGTGCATCTCCCCCGCTTTCCTGTTTTTGTTATTTGTTTCTAACGTCACCTAACCCTTTTTAAAATCACAGCACATGGTTGTGGGGTTTTATTAGTGAAGTTCCCAATGAAAGAATGGTGGTGTGTACAGTCCGTCTTAACGTTGACCACGACGGTTGTGCAGAACTGCAAGGGGAATGGCAGGCCACCCTCGAGGAAGATCTCAACAAGCAATTCCCATGGGTTCTTACCAAACTCGTTCGTCTTCCTGAAGAAGACAAGGCCACCAAAGGTTCTCTTTTCTCTTTTCTCTTTTTTCCTCTCTTTGCTGAACAACAACAATGCCAAAGGATGGGATGCACTGATGGCGGCGGCAAGGGAACGGGAAATCAGAGAGGGTAGACAGGTGCCTAGAAAAGACTCTGGGAAGCACGTGATGCTCAAAGGTGTTGCTGCGGATGATCATGAGGGTTGTTCCGATTGTCACGATTTGTTCTTTCCTTATGTTTTCGTGTTTTTCTCTTTTCTTACATTCTTCTACTTGCGGGCATGTGACGATGTCCTTTTTAATAACAGGAGGCAAAGTGAGAATCATTACGAAGATAGTGCTGAAGCAGGAGGAAGGCAAGTTGAGACTGTACTATCACTTTGAAGATGGTGATGTGCAAGTGATAAAGGGCAGCAAGGTGCTTCCTATCTTTAAGATGGTATGTCAGCAGAAGGAGGATCTTGGCAGTACCGTTGAAATAATCAACGAAGCTATGTAAAAATCAGCCCGCACAACACACTGCGCCTAGATAGGTAGCAGCAATGAATACAATCTTCTCTTGAATATGTATTGTACATCCTCCCTGTGGCAAGAGCACACGCACTTACGCAGAACAATTTTTGTGCCGTATAATTACGAGGGGTATTCCAACATTTCCCTGTTGCTTTTCTCGTTAGTTGTGTTGTGCCGTATAATTACGAGGGGTATTCCAATATCTTCAGAGGAGTCATTTGATGATCAAAAACTGTTGTTGCCGCTTCTGCCTAGAGATGAGACGGGAAACGGTGGTACTTACCCAGCCTGTTGCTTCCCGTTTGATGCGGGTAGTAGCTACTCCTGTGGGCATGGTGAGCAGGCCTTTGCCTCTCCTTACCTCCTGGAGCAGGTTGGGTAGCGGGGTGCGCACCACCTACACAATGAGAGACATACTGGCCCATCCCCATCGGCTGCACCCAAAGAACACCTGCCTTGCGTTTGAGGACCAGCGCTACACTTTTGAGCGGTTCGACAGGAGGACCACAGCAGTTGCCTGTGCCATGAAACACGTTTTTGGGGTGCGCAGATGTGACCACGTTGCTGTTCTCTCTCCCAACGACCCACGCTATGTAGAGGTATGTTACTGCCGGCCATCCCCTTTTCCGTTCACCACTTTCTCTTCCTTCCCTTCTTTTGTTTTGGTATCAACAAACAAATATTAAACAAAAAGATGTACTATGCAAATGCTAAACTTGGGGCGGTGACATGTCCAGCAGTGCACCTGTTCTCACGGACGGAACTCACCAACGTCATAAACAATACACTAGCTCGCGTTTTGGTCGTGCATGAGACGATGATACCCACCCTGATGGACATCAAACCGTCCCTCCGTCATGTACAACACATGGTATCCCTCTCCTCTAAAGTTGGAACAGCAAGAAAGAGCCACCTGTCGACTTCTCCTTCTTCTTCTTATGCCTTTCATGACTATGATGAGCTGGTTAACAAGTTTGACGAGGGCAAAGTGAAGGAATTGGAGGAAGAAGAGATAAGCGAAACGGACATAGCAACAATGTTCATAACGTCAGGCACAACAGGGTTCCCAAAGGCAGCTGCCTATTCTCATCGGGCTGTGGTAGCTCTCGTCTCGCGCAACCTGTTTCGCTTCACACCACAAAGCGTCATATGTTTGACCAATCTCTGTGCTTGGATAGGCTCTGTGGATCTGATAGCCAGTATCTTTGCTGCTGGTCAGTAAAATATCTCTCCACGTTGGTGCAAAAGTGCTTGCAATGACGCAAGCATTTCAACGTTTGCCACCAAACCTCTGATGTACTTTTCTTTCTATTCGAAACAGGTGGAAAGGCTGTGTTGTTGGGAAGCAATGACTTTGAAGGCTACATCGAAGCAATGCTGCAACATGGCGCAACTCATGCGCTGTTCATGCCAGGTGTGATGCACAGCTTTGCGCGTCTTGACCCACATACCAAACAACGCATCGCCGAAAAACTACAAGTCATGGTCTATGTTGGTGGTACCATACCTGTACGGGTCCTGCAGCAGGTCATCAAATCGCTGCCCAACACCGCCATTATTCAAACCTACGGCCTCACAGAATGCGTTGGTGTGACGGCTTTGACTGAGGACGATCATCCTCAGAACCCATCCGTGCAGCAGCTGAAACGATTGGAGTCGTGTGGCCGGTTGCTGTTCGAGGCCAAGCTCAAGATTGTGGGAAAGGATGGCTCTGAATGTGGGCCGGAAGAAGAAGGAGAGATTGTGGTTAAGACGCCAAACATGATGAGTGGTTATTTCAACCAACCACATGAGACGATGGCAGTCTTGAAAAATGGCTGGTTCCACACAGGTTAGTCTCATGGCTGCCACCATCCGATACCCTGGTGTTGACTTTCTTTCTGAACGTGCAGGCGACGTTGGTTATGTGGACCATGAAGGGTACCTATTCTTGTTGAGCCGTATCAAGGATGTTATCAACCCACCTTCAGGTTTGTCTCTTCTCTTCTCTTCGCTTTTTTGTCCCCGCTACGGCAAGGATCGGACGAGAAGGTAACCATTTGTGTGTGGCTTGCTTTTGACCTTTTTTTTTCCTTCTCTCTCAAATAGGTATCAAAGTCTATCCACGGGAGTTAGAGGATGTACTGCACTGGCACAAAGGTATGGTACCGGTATGAGTTTGCTGCATGCGCACTCAACTCTCTTTTTACTCCTCTCTCTTTTCTCCAGGGGTCAAGGAAGCAGCAGTGGTGGGAGACATGAAACCTGATCTTAGTGGACAGGACATTGTAGCGTTCGTGGTGCGGAATGACAATCACGAAGGAACAGAGCTGACAGAGAAGCAACTGGTGGAGTGGTGCCAACGACATTTGGCTCTGTACAAGTGTCCGCAGAGAGTTGTTATGACGAACGAGATCCCAAAGAATCAAAACAACAAACCGCTGAAGCACGTATTGCAGCGTCGCCTGCAAGAAGAGAGAAAGGTTTGAAGAAAGATTTGTACGATCTAATATAAATGACGGAGTTGTTTTGTGAAAGAGAACACAAATGGTTGGATCCTACGCAAAACCTTTCATCACTGCCCTCGTCCAGACTGAGAGAGAGAGAGAAAGGAGGAAACACAAGTGAGACTGAACGACCTTTTATTACTCAACATAAAAAATACAAGGGTGTGTAATGTGATTGCACGCCTTCAACGGGAAAAACCACGGACGGCTTACGGTCCCAAACAAGGGAGGCACTGTTGTCCCAAAAAAGCAAGAGATGAATAAAGTGAAAAGCGAATAAAAAAAATTGAGTAAAGAAAAACAATTCAGTAGGAGCGAATCAACATTAGTTGTGGCTAAAAGCTGACTAAAACGCAGCCACAACCGTCAGTTGAACTATAATATCATCAATAAACGGAGTTGATAATTTGTGTTAAACGGTAGCGCAATCGATTCGGAAACCAACCTTTTGATATGGTGTTTCCATGAATAAAGGAAAGCCACCAGCCTACAAGGCAAAAGACAAGACCTGCGGATAGAAAAAAAAAGGCGGTCAAAACCAAGTAAATCAAACAAAGCAGAAAACATCAAAAAAAAATACACATTCAGCATAAAGATATGTCACTCATCATCAAAACATTAAGTCTGGGGCGACAATACTAGTCATCATAGAAAGTAGAAGTGTCGAGAAAAAAAGAGAGAGCACTAAAAGGTCACCTTTTGACAGTGCGAAAGGCGGAGGTCACATTTTGTACGAGGGCTGTGTTGTTGTGTGTGCGGGCGGGTAGTGTTGCCACCCGAATAATAAAACAAAGGGACTGAAATAAAATCCAAAGGGCCAAAAAAATAGGGAAAAGAAAAGAAAGAAAACGGAATTTGGATGTCCGGTTGGAACCCTCATTTAAACCGCCCAATCACAAACAACAGTCCACAAATCAAAGCCAACCAATCGCTTTGAAAAAAAAAGTTTGTTTATTATTGTGGGTGCGGCTCGTCCTCCTCTTGGTCTGATGCGTGCGTGCGGCGTTCCTCCTCTCGTGTTTCTTCGTCCATGGCGTCCGTCTCTCCTGTGATGTTTGCCTGCTGTTCTTCTTGTTCCATTGTCTCTCCCTCTTCGTTCACTTCTTTCACATCGGAGCGAGTCTCATTAAAGCTGTTACTGTTGTTGGCAGCAATCCGTTGTTGCGCCTCTTCCTCACCACCATTAACTTCTCTTTGATCGTCATCCCAAGAAGAAGAAGAAGAAGAAGAAGAAGAAGAAGAAGAAGAAGAAGAAGAAGAAGAAGAAGAACAAGAAGAACAAGAAGAAGAAGTCTCCATGTTGCTTTCAGAAGAAGAAGAGGAAGATCTCGGCAGCCCCATAAAGTCCCATAGAAACGGGGCATTCTCTTCATTGATGCGAGAGCCAACCCTTTCCAAAAACATCTCATATGTAGGTAACAATTTATCCTATTCAAACAGGCGTTAGGTCAGGATAGGATGGAGAGAGAGAGAGAGAGAGAGAGAGAGAGAGAAGACAGTAAGGAAAGAGAAAAGGCGTTTACCTTCTCAAGAACGGCTGATTCGCTACTAGCTTCTGCTCCAGTGCTCTTCCTGAGGTAGGCGACCAACTCATTGGTGGAGCAACGAGTGTGACAGCACAGCAAGTAACGAATAAACTGTTTGTGAACAACTAGCGAGTCGTTGAGGTGGTGTACTAGAAACTCGTCCACTGCTGTTGCTCTCATCTCTTGGCTCTGTAGACATTGTCAAGAAACGTTATGAATTTAAACAGCGCAAGTGTTGGATAGTAGTAACGAAGGGCAAAGTACTTTTTGCTGATATATGAGTTGAGTAACGAGTGACTGCACGAAACAGGGTTCATCACTCAGCACATCCTTGCCGAGCAACTCTAGCAACTGTTTTACTGCCAGTGCATCGTTGCTTTGTACTCTGGTAAGCAAATAGTGTAATATCATCTAGGGGAGAATTAAATGTAAAGTTAATGTCAAAAGAAGAAGAACAACCAGAATGCATAAGCACCTTTCTTGCAAAAATGCTAGTAGAGAAGAGAGTGACGAATTCTGAATGCAACGAAGAGGGCGGTTCCTCCGTTTCTCTCACTATATCATCCAACATTTTGGATGCCAGCATGGGAAAGAGGCTCTGCATGATAACAGTATCAGGCCCAGGTATTCCAAAAGTTTGTGTTTCTATCATTTCTCTGGCTTGAAGGCCTAGCTGCAACAGTTGTGTGACATGCTTAAGGTGTGCATGCTCATTAGGCAATTTTTCTATGGTTATGAAACATGTCATTTGTTTGTCATAAAACAAAGAAACAAAGAACAAAAGAAGAAGCAATACCATGCTCCACAACGTCTTGCAGAAGACCAAAAGCATTTCGTAGCAGCATGTGGATAGCATATGAATCTTGAATGATCATGGCAAGATCCCCCAAGATAGCATCATTTGGCTGGATGTTATCGAAGAAGCTCTGCATCTCCTTTACTCTCCGAGGCTCAATGACGTTATCTCTCACGCATGCGTCCATGCACCACGCAAACTCATGGCAGGGATCTGCTTCATAAATCTTATGAAAGTTGGGTTAGAATTAAATTGTTGTTTACAGAATGCAAGAGGAAAGAGCAAGTAAAAAGAGCGACCAAAAAAAAAAAAAAAGGAAGCAGGAAAAAGAGGAGGTTTAACATACAGTGGCAATACCAGCATCGTGAACAGCCATCAGTAGCTCAGCACGCAATGTGCAAAACCGAAGGTTCTTTGTGTTTACAAACAGTGTTCGCAGAAAATGGAGAATCATATTGTACAACGGAACAGACTCTCCAATTATTTCCACTAGTTCTCGCAGACTTTGGTTCTCTTCTCTCCTGCATAATTATAGTCAGCCTTGGCTCTTCTCAAGAATTGCTTCTCCCTCTCTTCGCATTGCTTGCTTGTGTGATTCGTTACTGCTATGCTCTCTCTCTCTCTCTCTCTCTCTCTCTCTCTCGCTCGAGCAAGAAGGCTCACAAACCGTTTAGTTGGTTCGTAGACTTTGTCCAAACACATCTCATTGACTTCAGCATCCAATGGAAGGCGGTTCAAATACTCGTTCAGCAAAGGAAACACTTTGTCTCTAAAGAGGTCCTCCTCTATCTGCACTCGTTTATGGGCCATACCAATAATTGGAAAATCAGTAGTGAAGAGAAGAAAGAAGAAAGACGAGAGTAGAGAGCAGAGAGAACAGACCTGCCAGATTTGCCGTTGAACAGGAAGAGGGCAAGCGCTGTACAGCTCAGGATTGGTGGCCAACTGTCGAAGAAACGGTCGAGGAATGTTTGGGTGGTGCTTGAGAATGGCCATGTGCACATCTCTCAACTCTGGAAATGTGATGTAAGGAAACGTTTCCTCGAGAAGAGCACCCAGCTGCTCGACTGTGAGCCCAGCCGTCTCCACTCGGTGCACCATTTGCTCCCGCAGATGGCCCAAAAGGTTCGAATACACCTCTGCCCGTTTGACTTTATGCAGATCCAGCAGCGCCAACACAGGTGCTGGCGAAAGAGGAGTTGCACTGGAAGACTCTGGCGCGTGCTGTGCAGGAAACCGCAAGCCATAGTCTCTCTGTATGTCAGCAAAGACCTTACGAGGGGCTGAGGTGCTGAGCGCCTTTCGAATGTGTTCTGCGCCGATGGAACCAACGAGGTAATGTCCCACCCTCGGGGATCCGCTCACAACAGAAGCAGGAGAAGAGGTTACCGCCTCTGTCGTTGGGGTCCCCTCTCCTTTCTCACCCCTTGTTGTTTTGTCACTCATCTTCTGCTTTCTTCCTTTTCCGTCGACAGAAAACGTTCAGCCGATAGTTTTCCTTCACCACTACCAATCGAAAATCAAAGAATGGGATGTAGCCCTAACCCTAGCCCTAACCCTAACTTTGTGCAAAAAAGAAAAAAGCTCATTGCTGACCAACAAAAAAGAAGAAAAAAATTGTACAGAAGAAGAAAGTATTTCTGGGCATCAGTCGGCATACTCCTCCAAAGATATGGTAAGCGAGCCAGAACAATCCCGGTCCTGGAGAGAGGCAAACATTGAACCAAGAGGTTGGTTAAAATAGAAGCAAAAACGAGAATAGAAAGAAAACAAAAAAACAAACCTGATCTCTGTAAACACCAACAAGAGCATCGGCGTTACTATAGAACGAATCCTTCAGAGAGATAACGATAACCTGAAGGTCGTCATTGCTGACGCGATCCTTGACATAGCGCACCACCTTGGCCACGTTGTGATTATCCAGAGCGGCATCGATCTCATCCAGCACAAAGAACGGCGACGGCTGGTAGCTGTGAATGGCAAATAACAGGGCGAGAGCGGCCACCGTCTTCTCTCCACCAGAGAGCTGCTCAATGTCCCTAAACCGTTTGAGTGGAGGCATGGCATTGTACTTGATGCCAGAGAGGTAGGGCTCATCGGGGTTGTCCAAGTTGAGGAAGGCGTTGCCGCCCATGTGAGAGGTACTCCTGGTCAGGGCCTTATAAATGGAATCTATCTTGGCGGAGATAGCGTCGTAGGCCTTCATGAACCGTTTGTAGCGTTTCAGCTTTACCTCATTGAACTGCTGGGCAGCATCTTTGGTTTGAGCTTTGGCGTCCTCGCACTCCTTTTCAGTGAGGAGCAAGCGCTCACCCACCTTTTCTAAGCCCTCCACGGCGCGAAGATTGGGTGCTATCTTTTGAATCTCCATTTTGATTCTTTGAATTTCTTCTGTGAATTGTTCATGGGCTTTTTTGTACTCGTTCGCGTCTTTGATCTATTTAAGCAATTAGAAGAAGAAGAAGAACAAGAAGAACAAGAAGAAGAAGAACAAGAAGAACAACAAGAAGAAGAAGAAGAAGAAGAAGAAGAACAAGAAGAAGAAGAAGAAGAAGAAGAAGAGAGAACGTGCCGCCTTGTATTTTTTCTTAAGACCAGAAAAGTCTAACTCGAATTCATCTTCCCTCTCTGTGATGGCGCGCACTGCTTGGCTTTCCGACTCCATCTCTGTGCTTAACGTTTCAAGTTCCATGGAGGCCGCTGAATCAGGAAGGCGATAGCCCGTAAGAAGGAAATTTCGAGGGAAGCTAAAAAGAACAAAGAGAGAAGGGAGAGGAGAGGAGAGGAGAGGAGAGGAGAGGAGAGGAGAGGAGAGGAGAGGAGGAGGAGGAGAGAGGAGAGGAGAGGAGAGAGGGAGAGGAGAGGAGAGCAGAGGAGAGCAGAGGAGAGGCAGAGGAGAGGAGAGCAGAGAGCAGAGGAGAGCAGAGGAGACAGAGGAGAGCAGAGGAGAGCAGAGGAGAGCAGAGGAGAGCAGAGGAGAGCAGAGGAGGAGAGCAGAGGAGAGCAGAGGAGAGCAGAGGAGAGCAGAGGAGAGAGAGGAGAGGAGAGAGAGAGAGAGGAGAGAGAAGGGAGGGAGAGGAGAGGAGAGGAGAGGAGAGGAGAGGAGAGGAGAGGAGAGGAGAGGAGAGGAGAGGAGAGGAGAGGAGAGAGAAGAAAGGAAGCAAAAGAGAAGATTTAGCGATAAATACCCGACTCCAGCTCGCCTTCTTCCTCACTGCGAAGTAGCGGCAGTGCGATTTGCTCCACTTTACAACGTTGATAGAGGTTGTGTCGATACATTTTGTAGCGATCATTCTCCGTTTCCTTTTGAAACGAAGTTTTGAGAATTTACATGAGATTTCAACACGAAATAGCTACTTACTTTGGCAGTAATGCGCTTTTGTATTTCACCAATTTCCTGAATCAAGGAATCAAGTTCTTTCTTGAGTGTTCGTATTGTTGTTTCGAAGTCTTTAAGATTTGTCTTAAATTCTTTCTTCTCGTTACGAAGTTCGGTGAGAGCTTCCTTTAGCTGATTGATTTCATCTTCCGTCTTCTTGATTTCTTTCTTGAATCTTGTCAACTCGGCGCGGTCTTCATTCAATTGGGTGTCAATCTTGGTAAGCGGGGTTTGAGGATCTTTACTTCTCTCATAAGCAAGCCTTTGTTACGGTGTAAGTTAATGTCATGTGGAGTTAACTTAAAGACGCAAAATTCAAACATGAAAAATTAAGCATAGAGAACACCGTACTGATTTTCAAGCAAGGAAATCTGGTTGGAAAAGGAAAGCCGCTTTTCGGTTTTCTCAGCCTCATAAGCGTTTCTCCTTTCCTCGTATTCCCGAATGTTTGTTATTCCAAGCCGCCTGCTAAAGTCCGCAAAGATTCGGTCCTCAATTGTGTTGATTTCCCTTTGGATCCTTTCGATTTCGGCCCTTCGTTCCTCAATGGCTACTTCCAAGATTTCTAGCTCTGGTTCGAGGGCGGCCATCCTCTCTTCAATTTCCTGTCTCTCAGCTATGGCCTTGGATATCTTGTCATCGCTTACATTCAAGTCGACTCTGAAGTTATCGATGGAGCCCTGCAGCTTGGAGATCTTTGCTTCTTGCATTTGTTGCTGGTTCTTCTTCCTGTGGTTTAGGGCCAATTCGCTCAACTCTTGGGTGAGTTTGTCTTTCTTTTGTTTAAGATCTGAAGATGTAACAATGATTCATCAAAATCTCAAAAAAGAATATTAGGGCAGAGCAATATTTTAAATTATTACCCTCGATTCTTTTCTGGTCCCATCGTTGTGCTTTGGTTTTGATGCCTCCGGGACCGCCCGTCATTAGACCGGACTTTTGAATCAGAGTACCATCACTTGTAACAGCTTTGAAAAAAAAAAGAAGCATCAGCGGATTACAACAAATAACATTATAAACGTGCGCTACAAACCTTTCCATCGATAGGTGCCCTGCTTTTTGAAGCACAATTTCCGTGCTTGATCCAAGGTATCACAAACTACGGTGTTCCCAAGCGCATAGAGTAAGGCCTTTTGGAAACGAACGTCATAACGCAGCACGTCTATCACAAAGTTTGGTGAATGAGGCTCGGCTGCAAGAGCGCTGCGCTGAGCTTCGCTTATGGGCTTGACGATAATTGTTTGCAAAGGGATAAACGTAGCTGTGCCAACACGCTGTTCTCTTAAGTATTGGATGCATTCCTTGGCCGTGTCTTCCGTTTCTACCACCACAGCGTCCATGTTGCGCCCCAAGGCTACCGTCATCGGTATGTTATACTTTTCGTGGCTAGGCTTTACGAGATCGATTATTCGCCCATAGACGCCAGGTATCTGCTTCTGTAGGTCCTTCAAGGCTGCTATGAAGCGATTTTCACGCTCGCTGGCACGTACGGATACCTTAGCTTCCTTCAGTTGCTCATCGATGTTGTCCATTTGTGCTTGTACCTGTTCACGATGTGCGCTGGGAAAGGGGTGGACAAATAAAATTTTAGCAGGAGAGAAAAAGAAAAGAGAAGAGAATGAGAACGAAAAGAGAATAAATACGTTGTTTCTCTTTCTTCTTCAAGTAGGGCATCGAGCTTTTGTTTAGCATCTCGCAGAGCTTGTTCTGCATTGTTTAAGCTGTTCTGCACAGTGGCTTTCCTTTGTTCATACTGTTGCTCGGTGTCATCTAAGTGTTTCTTCCGTTCCCTGTATTCGTTCAATCTCGCTTCTAGGCCGGCATGTCTGTCCTTGTCAAGGCGCTGTTGTCGAACATACTTGTCCAATTCCTCGCGCAACTCGGACGTTTCTCTTCCAGCCTGTTCTTTTCTAATTGTAGCAAAGAAATGTAAGTAAGAGGGAAGAACTACACAAGGAGCATCAAGTGGCGATGATAAACTACTCAGTTGATTGTAAAATCTCTTACACGTTTTTGATTCAGAGAGATTCCCATTTTTGTTCATCCTAAAGGGAGAGGGAGAGAGAGCGAGAGAGAGAGAGAGAGAGAGAGAGAGAATTAGAGGACTTACCGTCTATTAAACTCTTCTAATTGCTCGCCCTGGAGGTCTAGCTCTCCTTCTTCTCTTTGTTTTAGTTCCTCTTCAAATTCGGCCTGCCTTTGCCTCACACTTTCCAGCTCAGCTTCCAAACTACTCAGTTCCGCAAGATGCGACTGCAGATTCTCCTCGTATATAGTTTTTTCTTGCTCAGCTTTGGCAATTCTCTTCTCTCTGGTGGCGATCTCCACACGTAACTTGTGCAAACCTGGCATCTATTTGCGTTGCCGGTGAGCAAAGCAAAGAGAAAGGGAGCAGAAAGAAGGAGAAGAAACCTTTTTGTCAATAGCAGTGATTTGCTTCTTAATTTTGTTGTCGAGCTCAATTTCTTTTTTGTGGTGTTTAGCCTCTTCTCTTTTTTTTTCTTTTTGACTGGTAGCAACGGCCTTTTGGCGTTGGTGTCTCTCCTCCACAAGAGCACGCTCTGACTCTAACTTTTTGGTATTTTCCTCAAGCTTTCTCTTGATGTGGAAAAACTGAAAGAGCATATGTTCGGTCTCTGCTTCTGTCTGTAAAAGAGAAGGATAAGAAAAACAAAATACATCACAGCCTTTAAAATGAGGAAATTAGAGAATTGCACTTGCCTGTCGTTGCAATAATTGTGTGAACATCTCTGCTTCTTTCTTTTGCTCTTTGAACAGTTTTTTCTCCGCACTAACACCCTTCTTCTTTTGCAGGCTGAAAATTACGTTGTCTTCTGCCAGTTTCTTTGCCTCCGC
Source organism: Balamuthia mandrillaris (assembly GCA_031835245.1). Lineage (NCBI taxonomy): Eukaryota > Discosea > Longamoebia > Balamuthiidae > Balamuthia > Balamuthia mandrillaris. Next base: position 21,771 of record JAVKOQ010000148.1, on the reverse strand, counting down.
CAACCTATCATACTCTTTTTGAAGCTCATCTGAACCCGAAATCTTTTCTATGAGCGCAGTAAGTTCTTTGGGGGACTTGGCAGCAATGCTCTCTACGTCTCCCTTGTTTGTGCAAAAGATGAGGTTAGCATACAATACAAAACAGTGCAGAAGGGTAGAGAGAAGAAACGAACTTGAAACACAAGAAAATTTCTAGCTTTCACAAGGATGTTGTAGCTGATGAGACGCTTGTTGTAGACCTCCCAAGTTACACTGCGGTCGTTAATGGAGTACTCACTGGTTCCTTGAGGGGTGATGGCGCGTTTGAAAAAGACTTCCTCCTCCTCAACCGTCACGAAAACAAGCATGACCCATGCCTCGCGAGGATTTTGCGAAGAAAAAGAGCCATTCTCGCCCTCTACGCGGTAGATGAGATCCTTGAGCTTGTTTCCACGCAGATCATGTGCCCGCACGCCCAAAACAAAGCTGATGGCATCCATCAAATTGGACTTGCCTGCCCAAAAAAATTTACGCAGTCAACACAACAGCGGAAACGTAGTCAAACGAGATGGACGTACCGGCTCCGTTCGGCCCAATCACGGCAGTAAAATTGCGAAAGGGACCTATGATTTCATGCCCTTTGTACGATTTGAAGTTGAACACTTCGAGCCGTTCAATCCTTCCCCTCATTTTGTAGTGGAGAAATCGCTGTGTAGCGTGGTTGTTGCCAATAAATCGTGAGTTGCGGGTGATTATTTTCTTTCGTCACGCTACGCTATTCCTACCCTTTTTTTTTCACCTCGTTGTCCTTCACGCCTCGAATCAGTTCCTGTTAGCCAACCGCCAGGGATTAATCTCGTGACCGCTACCGATTTCTACCGCTAACCCCTCCTTCCGCAAGAAAAACAAGAAAAAAAGGCGGGAAACAAAAAAAAACAGAAGATAAAAGAAAAATTTCCCTTTCAAAAAAATTTTCGAAGAATGTTTTTGGAGGGGTTGAGCTTACGTTTTCTAACCCTAACCCAAAGCATGGAGGGAAAAAAATTACAGCTTGATAACAGGCCCATCATAAGGCTCTCTCTCCACTTTCAGACGCAGCTCATCGCGTTCGCGATCGCGCACCGCCACGGAGTCGAACACGCACCCGAAACAAGGTCTGGGCACGTACTTGCCAGATCCTTTGGTGGTGCGTAGCTCGCCATCCGCCCACACAACAACACCACGCGAGATAGTGACCTCAGCAACGCCGGTCACCTCCATACCCTCGAAGATGTTAAAATCGACAGCGTGGTGGTGAGTGTCTTTGGAGATGACACGTTTGGTAGAGGGATTCCACACTACGATGTCCGCATCGGAGCCCACGTCTATCCTTCCCTTTTGTGGGTAGATGTTGAAAATTCGAGCAGCATTGCTGCTGGTTACCGCCACAAATTGCGATGGAGTCAAAATACCCTTTTCCTGTTGGCCAAGGTGTTTGATGAGCGATAGAGAGAGAGAAGGGAAAGAGTAATCGAGCTCAGCGTACCACGCCCATGTGCCATACAATGGACATACGGTCTTCCACGCCATTAACGCCGTTAGGAATCTTGCTAAAATCATCCTTGCCTAATGCCTTTTGATTGGCATTAAAAGTACTAAAAAAAAGCAAAACATAAGTTGTCAGATATGGAGAAGGGAGGGGAGGCAAACCAGTTATCAGTGCCCACTGCTTGAAGATCACCACTTGCCAACAATCGCATAAGGTGTTCCTTGGTGGTAGGATCGGGTCTCAGAGGAGGACCCATGACAAAGGCTGCAGCATGACGCCAGCAGCGATGGAAGCAGTTTGTACCATCAGTGCCTAGTCCAGCTTTATGTATAAGCGAGAGAGAGAGAGATTTCAGTTACGCCATCGTGTGGAGCTAGTTTGATAAAAAAGCAAGTGTACCAGCAATAGGCTCGCCATAGACAATTTTTCCTATTCGTGGTAAATGGTTTAGTGGCGGAAAAAACAACAAGAAATAATGAAGGCGAGATTGTACCTTCCCTGCGCGCACGGACAACAGCCTCAGCGGCTCCTTTACTCATTACATGAACAATATAAACGGGTGTGTTGACACGATCCGCAATCATGATAGCTCGGTTAGTAGCCTCAGCTTCCACCTATAGAGCAAAAAAGAATACACGCGGGTTGAGTTATTGTTAGCCCTTGGTGACTGTGTGGCAAAACTTTTAGTACGCGATACTTACATCCTCTGGACGCGAAAGCATGTGACCCTCTGGCCCCGTTATCCCCATCTTGAGCATCTTTTTCTGTCCTTCTGCGACCAAATGTCCGTTTTCTGCATGAACTTGGGCTAATGCACCGAGTTCCTTGCACCTACCAAAGGCATGGTAAAGGTCTTCATCGTCCAGCATGAACACATCCTTGTAAGCCATGAACATCTTGAATGAGTTGACGCCTGATTTAGCGAGATGAGATATTGCACTTAGCTATTTTAAAAGCGGTGAAAAAGAACATACACAAGCCATAAAGAACAAAGAGAGAGAGAGAGAGAGAGAGAGAGAGAGAGAGAGAGGGAGGGAGGGAGGGAGGGAGGGAGAGAGAAGAACATACCCTTCTCTCTGGTGAGTACTTCCATTTCTTCTGCAACTTTCTCACTCCACCACGTGACAGCCACGTGAAAGGAATAGTCGCAGTTCACTTTGGGGTCCGCCCAAGCCCTCCATTGGTCATACGCCTCCAACAAAGGCTGGTTCTTCTGTGGGATCACAAAATCAACTGTGGTGGTTGTGGTTGCAGTCCATGTCAAAGATCTCAACAGGGAAGTTTCAAAAGGATGAAAAAGGAATACGTACTTATCATAGTGGTACCGCCAGCAACAGCAGCTTGGGTGCCAATGTCAAAGTCGTCCACAGCAACAGTACCTAGTTATCGCAGAGGAAAATGCGAGGAAGATTAGGGCATCGGCGCTTAAGAAAGCGAAAACCAATAGGCAAAGCGAGGTGCCAAGTTTACCCATGAAGGGAAGCTGCATGTGGGTGTGGGTGTCGATACCACCAGGGATGACGAGCTTGCCTGTGGCATCGACCGTGTGGCATCCTTCTGGCACAGACAGATCGAGGCCCACGGCCTTGATCTTGCCACCTTCGCAGTAGACGTCAGCCTTGAACTGCCTTTTATGTTCGACATTTTTTTTGAGGAAAAAAAAAAACAAAGGGTACAATAAAAGCACAAAAAGTCATCAACTTGGATTTGTTACCTATCATCATTGACCACTGTTCCTCCACGAATCAGCAAAGAGCCGCCACCAGTTTGAGAAGACGCTTCCATTTTCTCCCTCTCCGTGCCTCTCGCTCAACAACAACCTTTCTGTTTTAGGGTTAACTTTTAAATGGTGTTGGGTCGACATGACTAATTATGATTGTTTGGGAACCCTCACGTCAAATATGATGATGTCAGCTAGCGAAGAATGTGTGGAATGCAATTTTTGTGATTGGTGTGAGAATGTGGTGTTTGTTCACGCGGAACGCATGACCAGATAGAAAGCAGCGTATAGCGTAGCGGTTCCAACGAGCACTATGAACAAAGCTGCGAGCATCTCGCGCAGCTTCTCAGCAGGGCTTTTCTCGGAAGGCACTTCTTCTTTTTTCTTGCTTTTCATTGCCTGTTGGGCGAGCACCGTACCGTACGGTACGGTACGTTAGGTGCACCGCGATAGACCGCATAAAAGCTCAAAAGGGAGATAACTAGCGTACTCGCTGGGTTTCATGTTGCCCTATCTTGCGCCTGTACTGATCCACCTGCAGCTGTCTATTGTCTCTGGCGCGTCCCATTGTTTGCTACACTTTTTTCTTGTTAGCAGCTTTTCGGTTGGGTCCGCAAAAAATAGAGGGATCTCTTGACTAAATTTGGATTTTTGCCTTTTGAACCTTTTTTTTTTTTGGGGGGACAAAGAGACGAGAAAACAACCGCTTGATTTATTTATTGTGTGTATGTACAAAGAAACTGGCGCCTATTTGAGGTAAGATGGGGCGGCTCGCGTCCTGCTACGAAGACGTCTGGCGATCGGAGTTACTCCTTGCTTTGTGGGAGCAGCGGCGGCAGGTTGAACCTTGGTGGCCACGGTTTTCTTCTTGGGAGCGAGCGGTTTCTTTTGTGGTTCTTCCTCGATGAGATCGTCGGCCACTTTTCTCTTGGCAAACAAGCGTCGGCCACTGGTTACGTTAAAAAGTTCAGACCAAGGAAGCTAGACAGAAGAAAATAGCAGTGATAAGGAGGCTAACCCTTTCGCAACAGGAGGGGGAGAAGGGGTATTTTCCTTTCCTTCCGACTCGACTACTCTGGTCTGTCAATGCAACGATAAATCCAGAGTTAGTTCCAGAAAGCCAGGGTAATGGCGATTGAAAAAGAGCGACTCGAATTGCTTACCAGCGAATTTCTCCGTTCCGGAGAGTTTTCCATTGCCTTCAAGACATTCTTAGCGATGGGTCCAAGTGGGGACATTGGTTGCTTTGGGCTCATCAACACTTGCACCATATCAGCACTGCGCTCGACCCAGCTTCCGGTACCATGGCCTAAGAGAAAGAGATGCGTAATGATGCTTAGTAGGCACTAAATAATAAAAAAAAAAGATAGGTGATTGGGTGGTACTCACGTCTTTTTGGAGCGGTCTCCTCTTCTTCCTCTTCTTCTTCATCAACCAAGCGGAGGGCTTTCTGGTTAGTTTCAACGTGGCTCTGCTTTTCTTTTGATAGGTCAGGCGTAGGAGGGATAGTTGGTTCCTCTTCCTCTTCTTGTAGCTCTTCCTCTTCCGTTTGCTTAGCGACAGCTTTCTTGCGCTTACCCGCAAGCCGCTGCTTAATTGTCGCTTTGGGTCCTTTTTCTGCTTTCTTGGTAGCTACTTTCTTCTTTTCCTCTTCCATCCGTATCTTTTTCCTCGCCTCTTTTCTGGTCTCCTTTTCCTTCCTTATTATCTCTTTCTTCTCGTTCTTCGCCTTCTTGATCATTTCTTGAGCGGCTTTATTATCCTTGCCCAACGGGACTCGCACTTTCATCTTCCTCTTGATCTTGTTCTTTGTCGTCTCTATTTTCTGTTTGGTGTCTTCGTGCTTCCGTTTGTTGCATCGTCTGCCTTCTTCCTCCTCTTCCAAAGGAATGTCTTCAAAGACATCTTCCTCATCACAAGACAGGGCACCTGCACAGTGGCTAGTGGAAGGACTGCCAAATGACGTTTCTGTGCAGGTAATGTCGGTGTAGATGGAATAATAAGGAGAAGCAGGGCTTCGGTCCTTGTTTTGAGCGGCAGAATCTTTCGGTGGAGTGACAACAATGGTAGGGATGGGAGAGCCTCCTTTCTTGCAAGGTGTGCCTGGGATTTTCTCCAGTTGCTGAAGAAAAAATACAAATGGTCAATAGATTGCAATGGTGGGCGCAAAGACGGTGCGTACACTTTCTAGGTCATTTACACGTGCTTTAAGATCGGATGATTGTTGACGTTCTTTCTCTAGTTCGCTACGGAGCTGGTGGATCTCGGTTTGCAGTTTTGTTGCCTAAAAGTGACATATAAAAGTTAATGATGAAGATGGAATGTAAAGCAGAGAGAGAAGAGAGAGAAAGACTCACTAGTTTCAGTTTGGCGTCCTCGTACTCTTCCCTTAGCTTGTCTTTCCAAAAGTTAACGTGGGCTTCTTTGTCCTGCTCCATTGCGTCGGTCATCTGCTGTTGAAGAGACATCTTTTGCAAGAGCGTCGCTCGTTCCGCGTCGTTCGCTTTAAGCTGCATTCTGTACTCCTCAACCATGCGCTTGTGCTCCATGGCCTCATTTTGGGCGGCTTCCAGGTTAGCTCTTGTCTCCTCCAGAGACGCGGAGAGCTCCTTAATTTCCTCACGAAGGCTTTCCGCCTCTTTGATAGAGACTAACGAGGCAGAACAGGCATTCCTTTGGGACAAGGGTGTGTGAGGAGATCCGTTGCTGCCAGCTGGTAGCTGGGAAGGTAAGCGCATAGGAAAGCTATTGTTGATGTTCTTGAAGCTGTGCTTAGTTAGAATCTGGATCTTACGCTCAAACTTCTCTTCAGCAGCATCACGCGCATCCAACAACCTCTGTTTGTAAAAGATCTCCATCTCTTGCAAGCGCTGCGCCATCTCGTTGGCGGTTTCCAGTCGTACTTCAGCTTCCATCTGAAGTCGAAGTATCTCCTGCTCTTTTAAGAGCTGCTTCAGCTCACGAAGCTCTCGTCTCAGCTGGATCGTGTTCTGAATTGTGAAAAATACAGACTTGTAAACACCTGAACTGATGAAAGACAGAGAGCGAACAATAAAATTACTTACACTCTTTTGAACAGTCAAAGGAGTTTCACTGGGGGTCGCAGTCTCTCCGCCATTTCGTTCTGCATTCAGTTTTTTCTTCTTGAGGAGCGGAGTAGAGGGCACGTCAGCCTCTTTAGTGCTTACTCCTGTTGCCAACCGAGAAAACTCCAAAACTTGACTGGTCTTCTTGCAGTACTCTGAAGAAGGATTGATGTTTGTGATCATGATGGCCTTGCCTCCGCTGCTACCTTCAAAAAAGTTGCAAACTAATTTAGTAAGCTGGCTGTCTCTCCAAGGAATGGCCTTCTGTGGAGCGTTGGGATGGCTCTGGTTCCATCGGAGCTCTCGGATGCACTTTCCAAAAGTCATCAGAGAAGTGTTAATATGCTTCGTCTCGGTGAGGCGAGGACCTTTGGTCTTGGCACTCTCGCATCCCGCCAAGTCCACAATGTAGAGCCGGTTGTGTTTGACAATGCTGGGATCATCCATGATGCTTTTCTTGCCTTTACCTTTTGGAATATGCAGCAGTTTGATACTGAAGATGGCGTGGGAGCGAGAGGAGTCGCGGTTGAGCACCGTTGCAGCAACCTGTCTGTTTTGTTGCCCTTTTTGTAAGAGTTCGTAGGCCTCTTCGGCAGACGAAACTCCTTTCTCAAGCAAACCTTTCACCACAAAATGGCCTTCCTTGTTCTTTTGCATGGAAAGAGCTTCACGCTCTGGTTGAACTCGCGCCCCTGCACAGGAGAGTTGCGTTAGCACGGAGCCATTCAAATGAAACTAAAACAAGAAAGCAAATAACATTGACAAACCTTTGGCCGCTTTTGTGGCGTCGATGGCCAAAAGGTCAAAGATCATTTCATTGTATATCTCAAAATACGAGACCCAAACGCCATACGTGTAGTCTGAAGCCACCTCCATGTGAGGCATGTCCTCCAAACTCTCGAAAGCAGCACTGCTATCGCCTGTGCTTGCTGCTTTGTTGGCACGGGACGCTGCTGAAGGTGCTGCTCCACCGACCTTGTCCAACGAATTGAACAGAGATTTGAGCATGCGGGGCACGATGCCAGGGTTCTCCGCTGTACCGTGCGTGGTGAAGGTTTTGCCAGAGTTTGTCCTTCCATAGGCGAACAAGAGACAGTTCTTGCCGCTCAAAAAGTCTTTCATCAATGGAACGCCAGTCTCTTGGAAGAGAGACGACTGATCGACGGACGAAGGAAGGACCTTTGTGAAAGTGTAGGTAGTGTCTTCCGTATTGCGTGCGTTGGCCTGTTTGTTCGTGTTTGTGAAGGGGGGAACAAAAATACGGCGGATCAGTGTTGGGCAACCCAAAAAAAAAGGAGCGAGGAAATAGCAAACCTCATCACGCAAGATGACGGTCTTCTGATCGAGGATCTCAGTACAGTCCTTCCACCCTTGTTCTAACTCTTCAGAAAGAAGCGGACGAATGCGGAGATAAACTTCAAGAGGCTCTTTCTTCGCTTTGCTTCTCAGAGGAGAGCCTCCAAAGATGTTCCGCGGCACTATGTTTCCTTTGGAAACAGAGGAGCGGCAGGCCCCAGTAGTTGGGGAATGTGGTGGCGGTGTTTCACTGAGACGAGACTAAACATTAGTATACCTTGCAAAGCAAGAAGAGGGCAAATGAGGGAGGAGGACGAAAAGAACGTACCTCATGATGGGGTTTTTTTTTTTGCTACAGAATCGCAACAACCGATAGTGTCCTTCCCTTTATCAAATAGCTATTTTGCTTTCTTTGCTCACCGGTGCCTTTTTGCTCGCAGCGTATGCACTTTGGGGAAGGGAGAACAGCCTCTCTGCTGGGCGGATGTTGGATTTTTGTTTCTTTTCTTATTCTTTTTTTGTTGTTCCACTCCAAAAGCAGAGCGTAACGACTCTTGGGTAAAAAATTTGGCGGGAAATGTCGACAGAATAACAGCGAAGAGGATGAGAAAAACGTTTGTCCAGGGTCGGTAGTCTCATTTTTTGCTGGAACAGGTGAGACAGTTTGCTCCCTACGAAACTTCCCTCCACTTTTATAAACTTAATGAATGAGGCTTGCCGCGAACTTCGCGGTCTGCGTGCGGTGATAAAAAAAACAAAACGAAGATGGCTGAAAGTAGTCACACCTTTGCTGTAACTCCAGTGGTGCCCGCAAGGGAGAAACCTCCCAGGAACAAATATGTAACCCCCAAGTTGCAGTGGCGCAGAGGAAGCGCGCGTACTCCACCAAGCCCGTTGCATACACCAGTGAGGATTCGTACGTGAAAGGCATGGAAGTATCCTTCATAAGCTTGCTAACTGTGGCTTACCCAAGATGAGGAAAGTCCTGTTTGGAATGGGAGACAAGTAAGGATGGTGCGGTGGGCTGAAACCATAAAGAAGCTACGGGCTGGTACCTTATTTTTTTTCTTCTATCCTTGTTTGGCCAGTTCCCGATCTCATACCTGCGTTACAAGCATCCGCAAAAATCTACGTCAGCGATGCTCGCAGCAACTCAAACTCTGTCGTAAATACTCCATCCACTCCTCCTCGTCCTCATTTCTCAGCTAGAGGTACACCAGGCCGACCCGAAGGAGCTCCTCTCTTGCCTGAAGGCGACACCTCTCCGATGAGCCCTTCCTTCAGACCTGCGACCGACTCTGTCCCTTCCACGCGCAACTTTAAGAGAAAGAGGAGCCTCTTCAAGGAAAGCGCAACGCGAGAAGAAGCGGAGGCAGCAGAAGCAGGACAAAGAGAACGCAATGATGAGGGCAGTGGGGGTTTGGACGTGGGGGCTGAAGAGGGGGATGACTCCCCAGAAAATTCGCAACAAACCCAGGAGACCTTACCCAGCGGCGCTGCCGTTCTCGCTTCGAAAGCACGACCAGACGAGATGGCAACAAGCGGGCGCTGTTATGATGATGTCGATGCATTCCTCCCCTCCTGGCGGCAGGGCTGACCTTTTGGTGGGACAGGTTATCGTGACGACGTGGTCTACAAAAAAAAAAGCAAAAATTAAAATAAAAAATATAAAACAGACCGCGCCGCAGTGCCACCAAAAGCGCAACAAGCGAACCTGGCCCTTTCGAGCAACGCAAATGGGGAAGATGTCGCTCCCTTTCAAAGTGTTTCTGTGGTTGAAGATGTTCATCATCATCTTCATGTTACTTTTCACTGTCATCGTCGGAGACTCGTGCCTTCAGATCGTTGGTCTTTTCCTCTTTTACCCGTTCTCGAGAAGTCTTTGGCGCAACTACAATTCTATGTTTGCCGAGTGGTGGTACGTGAACTCTACCCTATTTTGTTCGAACTTCTTATTATTCCAATGTATTCGTTACACCTTTGTCCTTTATTGTACTTATCCTCTCTCTTCTCTCTCTCTCTCTCTCTCTCTTCTCTCTCTTCTCTCTTCCCCCTTCTCCGTTCTTCTTCTAATGTTTTCTTCCTCTTCTCTCCTCTTGTCGCGCGCTATTGAAGGCACGTGTGGCTCATTTTCTTGTTGGAAGTTTGGAATGGGATGAAGATCACAATGTATGGGGACGTACCTCCACAAGGAGAAAGGGTATTGATAATTAGCAATCACCCAACAGAAGTAGATTGGTTCATGTTCTGGCCGTTCGCCTTGCGTAAGGGAAGACTAGGAAATCTCAAGGTCATCCTGAAGAAAGAGCTGCGCCTGGTTCCAGGCATGGGTTGGGCAATGGACAGCCTTGACTTTATTTTCTTGCAGCGTAACTGGGCTGCTGATGAGCCCTTAATGCGCCACCGTACCCAAACTTGGATTGAGGATGACTATTCCCTTTGGTTGGCCATGTTTCCTGAAGGCACAGACTTTTCGTGCAAGAAACGCCTTAATGGAGCCATGGTCCTCTCCTCCATTAAGCCTTTGTTTTTTTTTTTGTGTGTGTATTTCACTTATCTAACTCTCTCTCTCTCTCTTTCTCTCCATTCACTCTAGTATGCGACAAAACATGGCTTAGAAGTGTACAAAAATTTGTTGGTACCACGGACAACAGGCTTCCTAGCCTGTGCCTCTATGTTGCAAGGCCACCTAGATGCCATCTATGACCTTACTATTTGTTATGCTGATCGCACAGATTTGCACCATCCTCCAACTGCTCTTTCTACTGCTCTTGGAATTGCTCCAAAGGTTTCTTTTCACTCTTTCTTTTAGATTTTTATTTCCTTATTTTCTTGTGTTTGCTGTTGTAAACAGAGACCATGCATTCATGTGCGGCGATATGCATTCAAGGACATTCCTTCTGATGAAGAAGGAATGAAAGAATGGTTATTTAAGGTATATAGGGACAAAGACAGACTGATTGAGTACTTTCGGGAGCATGGTACCTTTCCTCACTGGAGAGGAGAACAAGTTGATATGAAAGCAGCCTTAAAAGAAAAGCAATGCAAGCTTGCCCACATTGAAAGATTAAAACAGCAAATCATACTTCAGCAAGAAAAGGAAACAAGTAACAAAAACAAGCCAACTTCAAAAAAAGAAGAAAACAAACAATTAGAAGTGATGCAGCAACTATTGGATCAGTATACACCAGAAATACCAAAGAAAGGAGAGATAGTGGAAGAGATTGGTACACTTTTAAAACCATCAAAGATAATCTACTTATGGTTCATTTTTTGGTTGTTTTGGGGATGTACTTGGTTTTATTGGCTTTACACTTCCAACACATTCTTTTGGATTGTAACTTCCTTAGCTCTTTTTCAATTCTTTTGTGCATTTGTTGTACCATTGCGCCAGCTACGAGGATTACTTCCACCAAAAAATTTTATTGAAAAAGAAGTAAAGAAATTTATTTAATAAAATAGTTAGCTGTAATTGCTGTTTTGTTTAAAAAGATTTATTAAATTTTATGAACAGTTTAATCATTTGCCTGCAACTGTCTTGTTTGTACAAGTCTAAGAAGCTTGAACAATTAAGACTTTTGTTATACCACTCTCCCATAATACCTATCCCTATCTCTCCTTGGATGGGTGTAGGGAAAAGACCTTTAATAGAATGAACTCGGATGCTCAGTTCTGTGATAAGGCCAGTAGGGGAACAACCTAACAGACACCAACTCGATGGGTGTAGGGAAAAAGACCTTTAATAAAATGAAAGAAAGAGATATATATACAAGGAGAGATAGGGATAGGTATTATGGGAGAGTGGTATAACAGTTCTTCTGGTTTTCAAGGTACTTGTGAATTCAACCTGTTTGCAGTGTTCTTGAACTGTATCAGTTTCCACCAACCCAAGCTCCTTTCTTACTACCAAAAGTACTGCTCCTCATCCTTCCAGATTTTTCCTCAACAGGAGGGGCTCTAATAGGAACCCTCCCTTGCTACTAGAATGCTATAGAGCTATCTCAGGAGTCTGCTTATTTGAGGACCCTCTCACCTGAACAAGGACTTTGAGGACTTTAAAGGGCCCTTTAACAAGAGGTGAGGGTTCCTACTAGAGCTCCCCTACCCAAAAAGCGTTGGTCATGATGTGAAAGAAGGTAAGCACAAAACATGTATGTTGGTAAAATGATCAACACTTATCTTTACTCCTTATGTTGGATCTATCTATCTCAGACCCTCTGCTCTCCTTTCTTTTGTAGCCTTCATCCTTCCTTTTTCCCTTTTTCCTTTTCTCTGGGTGTACTTTGAAGTGTCATGTGGCATGTATGGTTGCTCTCTAATTCTGTTATTCTCTCCTATTGATCAAACCTAGATCCTAGGTCTGATTGATAGGATGATATCAACCAGCCAATCAGTGGAATTTCTAAGTATTGCATTACCCAAGGAGAAGGGAAAAGAGGGAAAAAGGAGAGAATAACAGAATTAGAGAGCAACCGTACACATGAAGTAGGTCTTTCTGATAAGAATTAACCAAGAACCACCCCAATCTTATCTCTCCTTTGTGAGTGTTGTGTTAGAGAGAGAGATTGGCATGATCCAAGGCTGGGTTGTATTAGAAGCAATATTAGAGATTCACTCTCATTTTTCTTCCTCTATTCTCTTATTGTATTTAATTCTCCTTTTTGCTTTACTGTTAAAATACATTTTGCACCTCATGTTTTTTCTTTATTTTTCTCTTTATCACATTGTTTGTTTATAATGGCCTCAAGTCAACACTCAATATTTACAATAAACCTTTTTTCATTTGAGTTGATTTTTGTTGAAAAAGATTTTGTTGATGCAGTAAGATGTTAAAAAAGGTTACCAGGAAGGCTAATACAAAATAGTTGAAGAGAACACGGAAAAGGGCTCTAAAGCAATGATAGAGATTCCTTCCTGTTGTTTTTCTTTCCTTCTCCAGGAATACTTTCATTGTTGATTATTTGTCCCTTTTTTTTGTTAATCAACATAAGCTCAGTATTGAGAATTACTCTTAACATTTTAGTTCTATTGCCCCTTTCCTTTCTTTTCCTTTCTATTGACATCTTTGATATGGATCAATCACTTGCTGCCACATCACTGGGCTTCTTTCTTTTATTCTGTTGCTTTCTTTTCTTTTTCTTTTAGTTAGTTAATTTTGTTTCATTCACATTACACCTTTTCCTCTTAACACTCTTTATTCCCTTGTTTCCTCTTTAAATAATACATTTTGGCCCTGTTTATTTGTGTTATTTGCCTTTTTAGCTTTTTTTTGACAGCTGAAATCATTATTTATTCAATTTTCCCTCAAACATGATAATTGCCAAGAACAAGAAATCTGAAACGATTTTCCAGACTACCTTCAAGGAGTGTTTGGAACACCTTCAAGCCACCCTTGAGAATGCCCATGTTCATGCCACAGAGGAGCTTGAAGAAGCTGCCATGGCATCAACCTCAGAAGCAGAAAAAGAGCACCAAAAGAAAGTTGTCTTCTTTGGCAATAAAATCAACTGACTCTCACAAGCAATCAAGGACCTTGAGAACAGGAAGTTTCCTCTTTTTTCCACCCTCCTTTCTACTTCCTCTGTTGTTCCTCCCTCTGTGACATCTAATCTATCATTGCAACAGACTCTTTTCCAAAAAAATTGTGTGAAAAATGACCCATTTTTACTACCCTCATGAAGCCCAAGTCTGCCTCTTTCTTAGCTTCCTCATTAGCATTGGCCTCTGCCTTTGCCTCATGCCAAATGCCTCACAACACCACTTTTTCATCTACTTCTTCAACCTCTTCTACAAAGAAGCAATCCTTTCCCTGAGATCTTCCCAAGTTTGACCCTGATGATTCAAAGATTTCCAACCTGTTGACCTTTATCTATGCCCTCCAGTTTCCCAAAGCTCAAACTTCATTGTCTACAAAAAGCTTTGTTACCTATAAGCTGGTCCTACTGAGTCTATCTGTTCTATTAACAAGAAAATCTTGGAGATATGCAATTAGATTATTCTGTTGTTGCCACCAGACTTTCTGGCTAACAACTTAAATAAAGTTGTTGCTACTGTGATAGCTATGGAAGCAAACTTGCAGGCCATCTAACTTGAACACTCCCCCTCTCCATTGCCTTTTACTATCATGTGAGGTGATCTCGATCTGATTGATAAGATCACATCAACCAGCTAATCAACAGAATTTCTAAGTATTCCATTACCTAAGAAGGGGAAAAGAGGAAAAAAGAAGAGAATAAGAAGATTAGAGAGAGAAACTATACACATGAAGCTGGTATTAATAGAAGCAAATCAAGAACCACCCCAATCTTTTCTCTCCTTTGTGAGCATGGTGTTAGAGAAAGGAATTGGCATGACCCAAGGCTGGGTTGTGACACTACTACCTCACCTCTCTTTTAAGCCAACTTTTTCCATGCTTACTATTAAGCAATGCACATGCTACAAATGCAAGCAACAAGGTCACCTTGCATCTTCTTGCCTCAACAAAACCAACAAGAACTCATCTGGTCTATTCATCCTTACTACTGGTTACGATGATAATGATCCACCTAATGATGTGTATAATAATGATGACAATGACCCTCCTACTAATGCCATCTACTCTGGCTTCTCTCTTGGTTCCTTTGTTACTTCTTCTTATTTGCAGTGTGACAAGATTAACAGCTATTACAAGTACTGCTGTGTTATTAAAAAGCTAGTAGAAAACTCACTTGACCATAATCCCTATGATTAACTCTGGCAAAAGATAGAGTAATGTTGAGAATTACTCTCAACATGTTAGTTCCATTGCCCTTTTCCTTTTTTTTCCTTTTTGTTGACATCTTTGATGTGGAAAGAATGACGAAGATGATGAAAATAGAAAAGTCTTTGTAGAGGTTTGGTCTGGTTCATACTTGTTCTCCCTTAGCCTATTTCCTTTTTTTTGTCTTTTATACTTAACAGGTTTGTGGTTTAGAGTATGGAATGGTAGGTTCAGTTCAGTTGTACCTGAAAGAAAACATGCAAGCAGTTGAGGAAGCAATGCATTCCTCCAGTTGGTCTATGAAACAGTTTGTAGAACACCTTTTTTTTTCTAAATTTTGATGTAGTTCCTCATTTCCTATATTTATTTTTACAGACAAGGTGTACTAACATTGAAAGACGTTTCTGAGAGCATCGGTCAAGATTTCAAAAGACATCTGTTAGTGAAGGTGTCACAACCCGGCCTTGGGTCGTGCCAATCCCTCTTTCTCACACAACCCTCACAAAGGAGAGATAAGATTGGGGTGGTTCTTGATTTGCTCTTATTAGAAAAACCTGCTTCGTGTGTACAGTTTCTCTCTTTAATTCTGTTATTCTCCCCTTTTTCCCCTCTTTTCCCTTCTCCCGTGGTAACGCAATACTTAGAGATTCCGTTGATTGGCTGGTTGACATCATCCTATTGATCAGACTGAGATCGCGCCGTGTGACAATAATAAAAAAGAAAGAAACAAAGAAGACACTGGTCCAAATAGCTAGAGTTGATAAAAGAATAGAATCAACGAATATTGTTGTGAAGAACACATGTTGTCCATCAAGGAAGATCTTGATAAAGACAGTTGTAGCCACACTGGGTGCCTAGGCTGCTGATAGTTTCTATCAGGCTTATTTCAACTCACAGAGGCTGATGCAATTTTACTACAATTCACGAGGAGTCGATTATAAAAACCTAGAATTGGGTGTTGCTAGCGATTAAATATGGCTAAGTAGTCCCTCAAAACATCTGCTAGTTGGCACAAAATGAGGGGGTGCATCAACGAGAAAACAAGAGAAAAAATCGCTTTTCAAAGCACAGGAGCGAAGGGAGGATGCAGACTAAAGTAGCAGGTTCAAGCGCGGCTCCTGCCGCAACTGGCCTGCAAAAAGTCGATCCAAACGGACACCCAGGTGCGGAGAGAAAGGATTGACAAGGAGCGGAGGTGGGTGGGTTTGGGAGTCACTATGGCGGCCCTGTGTGTGGGGAAGGAAATTCCGCACATGCTGCGAGTTCATAGCATGGTTCCTACCAGCCGCATCAGTAGCCCAGGTCAGGTGATCATTTTTCTTTTGTGTGTTCTCCAGTTGGAGTAAAAAAAGAGGGAGCACAGGGAGATGGAAGAGAGGCAACAAAAAGGTGCACAGATCTGCCACAAACCAGCTGTGACCAGTTGCGTGTCTTCTTTTCTTGCAGGCTGCTGCTCTCAAGGTGGGTTTGAGGATGCGAAAGGTTTGTCCTGCGGAGCAAAGGGACGGTTGAGGGAGAGAGCTGAGAGAGAGAGGGAAACCGTTTGCCTCCAGGCAAACGCCGTTTTTTCTTTCTTGGCTGTCGAAAAACCCTGGACCAGACCAAAGCTCGCCAAGGCAAGCTTTATCTTCTGAGTCCTTGTGACGCAAGATGCAAGGATGGGAAGAGAAACGGTTTTTGGGATCTGGCGCTTTTCTAGTGCTAGGTTTCTCGGACCTGAACGCTTGCCTAGCCCGTTGCTTCAACACATCTCTTCTTTTGGGTGGTGGTCTTAAGCGATCTCCGCTTGGAGAGAGAGATAGAGTGAAGGGTAGCGTGGTAAGGGTAGCAAAGAAAGACACCCCAGTAAGCGGGGAGTTTGTATGTGATGTGCTTTGCACAAAAAAAGATCATACACACCAACAGCAAGTACGCTGGTCTCTTAGTCTCTTATTTGTTGTTCCCACTGCTCCTTCCTCAAGGAAGGGGAAAAGGAGGGCAGCGGTGAGAGATGGAGAGAAACAAGGGTAGCTTGCAGGAAAAGAAGTCCTGGTAGGAAGTATTTTAGCTTCCTGCGAAAAACCTGGAACTTCTCAGGAGAATAGTGCGCAAACAAGACGGCAGGAAAAGCAGTGTTTGAGCGAAACAAGCTGTGGAAACACAAAGCTTCGCTTCAGCTCAGCACAGCAAAAAAAAAAACAAACCTTCAATGCTTATTTATCTCTGGATCAAAGGATAAGAGAGCAACAAGAACCATCCTGGCATGGTTTATTGTGTGCTGTCTTGCTGGAGGAACAGAGAGAGAAAGAAATAACGCAACGAAGCAACCAAGGCCTTAGCAGCCACGACTTTTTTGGGGTTTCTTTTGTCCTTTTGTTTTTAAAGGAAGAAAGAGATGCCAAGAAAAGGACGGTAGTTACCTGGTTGATCCTGCCAGTAGTCAT
>JAVKOQ010000148.1:0-2500 GCA_031835245.1 Balamuthia mandrillaris | reverse complement strand
TGGAGTTCCCAAAGGCACGTCTGTCTGAGTGTCGTTCTTCCTTTCAATTCTCATTTGTTTCTTCTGTCTCCCTCCCCACAGTGGGTGGGTCGCTTAACAACGAATGGATAATGAGCGGTTACTTTTTGGCATTGTTGTTGTTGAATTAATAATTGGCAACAACAAATAGCAAAGAAGTATCCCTTGGAATGAAGGCGGAGGCGAAGAGAAAGGCAATTATTGCAAAATTCTCTATCACGCTCGCTCAATCTGTTGCCTTTTTGTCTTGGATAAACAGAAGAGCCTCTCGTTTTCCCGTTATTGTTGGTCGAATCCTCGTCTGACAGTTGCAAGGAGTAAAGTAAAGTAAATATGAAATGGGGGACCAACATCACGTTGTTCTCTCAGAGTAAGATGCACTTATGCTTTATTTTGGAGGGAGGACGGAGCAGTGCTTTTTTGTTGGACAAGGCAGAATACTGCAGAATGAGGCTGATAGAAAATGCAGACTTTTTCTCTCTTATCCCTTTGGTTTGCCAAACTTAACTGGCGACGAAAAACAGGTGGTGGGGGTTGATAACGCTGCTTCTGCTGCTTGCGGCAGGGCGTAGTTACTCCATAAACATCATTATAACACCGACCTCAGATCAGATGACAGCACCCGCTGAATTTAAGCATATTATTAAGCGGAGGAAAAGAAACTAACAAGGATTCCCTCAGTAACGGCGAGCGAAGTGGGAAGAGCCCAGATTTAGAATCCACATGGTCTAACAGCCGTTTGGAATTGTAATCTTAAGGCGCGGCTTGTCGGATTGCTATCACAAGCAGGAAGTCCCCTGGAACGGGGCACCGCAGAGGGTGACAGTCCCGTGCTTGCTTGATTTGGGTGGCGGTTGATTACGGCTAGCCGTGCTGTAGAGTCGGGTTGTTCGGGAATGCAGCCCAAAGCAGGTGGTAAATTCCATCTAAGGCTAAATACAGGCGAGAGACCGATAGCGAACAAGTACCGTGAGGGAAAGATGAAAAGAACTTTGAAAAGAGAGTGAAAAGTGCTTGAAATTGTTGAAAGGGAAAAGCTCGAGACCGGCAAGTCGTCCTGCGGTTCTTCCGCATTCCTGCCCTATGGTGGCGAGGAGGCAAGAGTGCTTCGGTGCATTGTTCCTCGCTATCTCCGTGGGGCATGGGCGTGTACTGAACCGCGGGACGGGTCGACATCGGTTTGTCGGGTGGTAGAATGGTGTGAAGAAGGTAGGTGGGGCGGGGTCCTTGTGACCTTTTCCTCAGTGTTATAGCTTCACGCAGATGCCACCTGGTGGACTGAGGAAAACCCAAAACTCACGCCCCTCGTTGGGCGAGGCAACCTCTCTCCGGAGGGCTTTGCCTGGTGAGGGATCGGTAAACCGATGCTTGGCCAGCAAGGCTCCCCTCGAGGGAGGAGTCCATCAGTGAGTTAGGGATGTCGGCGAAAAGGTCCCGATCAACCCGTCTTGAAACACGGACCAAGGAGTCTAACATGTGTGCGAGCATTCGGGTGACAAACCCAGAGAATGCGCCAGTGAAAGCAAAGGTGCTCTTCGGAGCACTGAGGTGGGAAGGTCTTATCCTGCGGGGTAGGACCAGCACCATCGACCGATCTGGATTTTTTTTGAAAGAATCGCGTGAGAGTACACCTGTTGGGACCCGAAAGATTGTGAACTATGGGTGGCTAGGATGAGGCCAGAGGAAACTCTGGTGGAGGTCCGAAGCGATACTGACGTGCAAATCGTTCGTCAAAGCTGCCTATAGGGGCGAAAGACTAATCGAACAATCTAGTAGCTGGTTCCCTCCGAAGTTTCCCCCAGGATAGCTGGAACTACGTAGTAAACAGTTTTATCAGGTAAAGCGAATGATTAGAGGTCCCGGAGTTGAAACGACTTCAGCCTATTCTCAAACTTTAAATAGGTAAGAAGCAACTGTTGCTTAATCTCTTAGCTGAACAGTTGCGTCTGTGAATGGAAAGTTCTTAGTGGGCCATTTTTGGTAAGCAGAACTGGCGATGCGGGATGAACCGAACGTCGAGTTAAAGTGCCCAAGTGTACGCTCATTCAGATCCCATAAAAGGTGTTGATTCATTTAGACAGCAGGACGGTGGCCATGGAAGTCGGAACCCGCTAAGGAGTGTGTAACAACTCACCTGCCGAATGAATCAGCCCTGAAAATGGATGGCGCTGAAGCGTACCACTCATACTCGACCATCAGTGCCAAATGCTAATGGCCTGATGAGTAGGAGGGCGTGGGGCTCGTAAGGAAGCATCTGCCAGTGATGGTATGTGAAACGGGCTCTAGTGCAGATCTTGGTGGTAGTAGCAAATATTCAAATGAGAACTTTGAAGACTGAAGTGGGGAAAGGTTCCATGTGAACAGCGGTTGGACATGGGTTAGTCGATCCTAAGGTATAGGATAATGCCGTTCCGAAGTTGTGCAATCCATTTCAAATCTCCTTCACGGGAGAGGTTGCACCGTCGGCCGAAAGGGAATCAGG